>JAIEZT010000084.1:27368653-27579008 GCA_019594935.1 Periophthalmus modestus
TGGAAATTTTATGCCCTTCAATAATCTAAAAGAAGGATAATTTTAAAAAGGTGTAATTGAATTAAAAAACATGATCTGAGCTAAATAAATGGCAGGAAGAAACCAGTTAGTCAAGCTCATTACTGTGTTGTTAATGGGACTGCAACGATGAATGGACTACTCAATTGTAAAAAAAAAATTGTAGTCATATTTTAATAATTGATGTCTGGACTATACAGATACTAAAACACTTACGAAAAGATAGTTTCATAAGACAGCTATATTATGAAATAAAAACATTAATGAATAAGAAATTATTTCTCATTTTCAGCAATTATACCTTTATTTGTACATATTCTCTAGCCTTTCAAACTTCACTTGGTTTGACCAGTCAACTAATCAAAAAAATTAATCGCTAGTCGACTACTAAAAAATGTGTTTGTTACAGTGCTGGTTGTAAATGTTATCAGGGAAGGGAAATTCTCTTAGTTAACAGATGCCACAACCACAGGATAGAAATTTAAGAATAAGAATAAGAATAAAAAGTCATTTAAATAAGAATAAAAATTTGTGCAATAAGAAGTTATCAAGCAATAATAAGTTATCAAGATATATCAAAATATTGTTCCACCTTTTGTTTATTGAACAAATCGATATAGTAATTATTGTGACAGGCCTAGTTATCCAAAGAAGAATTGAAAAATTATCCAATAACTCACCTCAGTGCCCATCCTCAGAAGGTATTTAACTATGTCAATATGACCACCTGCAGCGGCAGCATGAAGAGGTGTGTAACCCTGCTTATCTTTGCAGTTCTTGTCTGCACTTCGGGACACCAGTAATTTTACAATTTCCAAATGTCCTAAAAACACACCCAACAGGAGACATGCATGTGTTACTCAAAATGGGAAAACAGAACAAAAGGTGAAGTATTGTAACAACTGTGTAAAGACACTGGGCAGAAAAACTAAATCAAAATGCACTTTGATTACCCAAGTAGGCAGCACAATGAATAGGCTGTCTTTCTTTCTTATCGATGGCACTGATGTTCGCCCCTTTGTTCAGAAGGAGCTTCACCATCTAAAATGTACAAACATATTTAGTCTTAATGCACATTTCTTTATTTCTCACATGTATTTCTGTTCTTCTTTGCCTCACCTCTTGAAACCCACTCTGAGCAGCGTGATGCAGGGCAGTTCGTCCACTGCGATCGGCCATGTTCAGGTTGCTCAGTTGGGTCAGCAGGGCCTCTGCGCAGCGAGTGCCGCGGTTGGCAGCTGCCACATGCAAAGGAGTCTGCCAGGACTTGTCTCGTGCATTTGCCTCACCTCCTCGCCTCAGCAGCAAACCTACAGCTCTCTAGAGACAAACGCAGTGCATAATTTGTCAACAATGCCAGTAAGAGACGGAACAGATGGATTATATTTAAAGAAAAAAAATAATGGTACATACTTCATTTCTGGAAGCGGCTGCTCTGTGCAATGGGGTCAACCAAATATGGTCTTTAGCATTCACACTGGCCCCTGAAAGAGAGGTCATAGGAGTAGTGTTATAAGCAATACTGGTGTAATGTTTGTAAATAATACAATACAGTTAAATCTGACACTGACCTGCCTCTATGAGAAGGTCTATTATGTGGACATCTCCCACACAGGCAGCAGCATGAAGTGGTGTACGCCGCTCTTGATCCTGTTCGATTTCAACCAAGAAAGCATTTACCTTATTAGTATTATAGAGTTATAGACCAAATATAATCCAATTTGCCTGCAAAGATGTGATGTAACCCACCAGTGCATTGACGTCCTCATTTTTGTGCAATAATAATTGAACTTCATCAGCATTGCGATTGAAGATGGCCTGGACCAGAGGAGGCTGCAATGCAAAAAATGTCCAGTTATAGCCAGATATATTAAACAGCAAAGGCGATTAATTCCACTGGTTTACAACCAATGATTCAACATAGGGCCGAGGAAAAGACTACGGCACAACACAAAGTACATGACGTGCTAGAAAGTTAAAAATAACCCATGCTAATTTATGGGGTGTAGACAATCTGATTTAGCCATTTGTGGTTTAGTAAGACTATTCGCCAGTAATCACGGCACATCTTGTTGGTCTGGGCCCTGTTTATCCAGTGCAAACCAGTGTCGCTGAGGCTAGCGCATTAGCTCCTAGCATTTAGCCTCATAGCTAACTATGCTAACTCTGTCACAGCGCTGGCCGCGTCCCAGACCGAGGCCTAAACAACAGCGTCTACGACTGTTTTCAGCAAAATTAGGAGAAAATATGTGACTGTGTTTAAAAATAAAGATGGAAACCAGAAATTAAGCATGCTACGAATTTACCAACGACTTGCACTCATGCGATTTTGATTTAATCCCTGCAAGACTGCGAACAAGCCCTGATCATTCCCAGCAAATAGACTGCGCCACAACACAATTTCCCGGAGCATTTTTCTTTCATCAAACCTGGTCTGCAATGTTGAGTACTCCCATCTCCCGAACTCAGCCAGGACGGAGCTCCTTCATGAGGATTCAACTTCGAGGTATATCGCGGTTCGCCACAGAATGCACTTGTTTTCAGACTACACCCATCGCAGTAGGCAGCAGACAGCAGAAATGCGCTGGTCTCTTTTCGTGGATCTGTCAGGGTGTTGTTGTGTGTATCCTGTGTGTGTTTGGCGGAGGGACGACGGGGAAGGGTTTGGGCCGGAACTGGTCCTCCTACAGGCGTGGCGGAGCGGCGGGCTGCGACTCATACGACTCCGTGTCTGTGCCGGGGAGAGGGCGGCACTCTGTGGGGGTTTTCTACATGGCATGAGGGAAAAATAAATATGTCCATGTTTGACCAAGCCCCATGTACAAATGTAAACATAGGATAGACGGACATAACGCCACGTAAAAAAATAATAAATACATAAAACTATAACATATAAATAAATGAAAATAAACGTAAAGTAAAATAACCCAAAATAAAATAAAAACAAATCTCTAGTCCTGAGCATTCACATTTTAGATTATTAATGGGAAACAAATATGTTCATTTCATGGATCTATAATAGTTCATTTTGCTCATTCTGCCCAACACGACAAAGGCAAGACAACAGAGGGTTTTGGGGGGGAATATATATATATATATATATATATATATATATATATATATATATATATATATATATATATATATATATATATATATATATATATATATATATATATATATATATATATATATATATATATGTGTGTGTGTGTATGTATGTGTGTGTGTGTTTGACCATGCCCCAAGGTATAAATGTATAAATAAGACAGGTTCAGACACAACAAAATTAAAAATTGAATTGAATTTTATTTCATTTCATTCTATTTTATTTTATTTTATCAATTCAGTTCAATTCAATTCATGCTGGATACAGTGCCTGAAAATAGTCTTTTATGAACAATATAGTAATGGTAATGACAAAACAGTGAGCAACAAATTGTGATTTTGGTAGGCCAATTTATATTTCGGACCGTTTTAGACAATGGGTTGGATTTTTGACAGTTATTATGAAGTAGAAGAATAAGTAGCGCATTTTGCTCCTTGTGTAACCCTGCTCGTTCACAGCCGTACCGTTAGGGGGCAGTGTTTGTGCGCACAGGCTCAAACACAGCCCCACTCTGCAGCTGAAGCACCTGAAGCAGCCGCAGCTTTGTCCGACACCGGCGTTTCATTTCGCAGCAGAAGGTCGTCTCATCAACAACACCAAAAACTACAACCTGACACTTTTATGTCGCTATTTTTCTTCATAATTTTACGAAGAAACCTGGCAACGAAAAATGGACGTTTGTAAAAGCCGAAGATTTGTTAGTTGACGTCGTGTTTGTTCGTACTCGTTGCTAAGTGGCTAGTTGTTAGCATTACTATAGCAGAGGTATCATCGGAAAACATCGGAAAAAACAACAGTCACTCAACAAGTGCATTTTAGTTTTATTTACGTTACTCCTAAATAGTTAATGTTTTGTTTTAGACCCTGCAAAAGTGTTACTATAACTTAAATTGTAGTAAAATTGAAGCGCGCAGTCTTAGTATTGAAATCATATCGGTATCAAGGATCTACCCCCATTGGATTGAACTGGGTAGCCTCTGGTTTGATGGCAGCTTCAGCTAGTGCCCGAAGACTACCCATTGGTGTGAGGACATTGAGTGACTTTCTGCAGATTGCTACGGTGGGCTCCCCTCGCTCAACACGATCAGTACTGCAAAGAGGATGCATGAGACAACAGCATATCAGGTAAAATCGATATATTGATCAATTTTGCATGGTAGGAAATTCATTGCTTATGACTAATTGCATTGTAATGTTAAATGGGTGTTCAAATAGGAGACTTGCGTGTCAATACGTGGAATTTGTGCTTACATAACATTGAAAAGACGATTGTTGTGGTAGATTCTAGACAGGTAGGATGGTTCACAGTGACTAGTGATCCGGTAATGATTATTGATGTGTTCTTTAAATGAGAAATGGCCATAAGGTTATTGATTATTGGGTCTGTTATCCTCTAGCTATATTTATCCAACCACACCCCCAAAATATCCTTGTCAGCTGATTAAATTGAAATTAACTTGTCCTTATCTCAAATAATCTCAAAGGAGTCTAGTATTACAGTGCCCGAGTGTAAGTAAATGCACCAAATTTCTTCTGCTTGTTAACCAAATTTCTTCTGCTTTTTATTTTTTGAACACAAGGGCTACTGTAGGCGTAACCCATGCCAAAATAAGAGCAACATCATAACAGTGTCAAATCACAGTCTCAACTTGTCGGCATAGCAACCAAGTGTCACATACAAAAGCAGCAACAAATAAACAATTACAACAGGCTAAAACTATTAAACACAAAATGTCAGATCAGTACAGTATTACGTAATGTTATCTTCAACACAGCCATAGCACACACATTTTTAAGTGAAATATATTGCTGAAGTAAATATAGAGGATAAATGATAATACTGAAATCAAACCATAAGGCAGAATTATACCCCAAAAAGTGTTCTTAATGTACAATATTGTTAAAAATGTGACAGAACACAACAATTAAGTAGTTAGTTTGTGTCTATAATGAGTCATAGAAGTTCACAAACCAGCCCTCTACAGCTCACATCTTATCATAGTACAGCCATAGCCATGTTTTACAAGCATTTCCGGGTGTCAAATTGCAATGTATTTTCCCATTCATGCAAAGAGACCATTTCAGAAATTACTAGCTACTCCCACACAGAGTCCTCTTGTGTTAGTCATTATTGGTCGTTATTTCCTGGAAACAGCAAAGAATGAGCTGTTTATGTTTTGACCTGTGCCTCTTTCCAGAATTTGTTTTACAATACATGTTTTTCCATTTTAAACTCCAGGTATTTGTCATCA
Organism: Periophthalmus modestus; assembly: GCA_019594935.1. Taxonomy (NCBI): domain Eukaryota; kingdom Metazoa; phylum Chordata; class Actinopteri; order Gobiiformes; family Gobiidae; genus Periophthalmus; species Periophthalmus modestus. The sequence continues at coordinate 27,374,033 of JAIEZT010000084.1, forward strand.
TGTGGGATCCTAATGACGAGGACTCCCAGAGTGCTTTGCCTTCACGAGGGGGACACGATGTCAGCGGCCCCCCACAGCCGGAGCTTCATCAGCCTCACCAACAAAAGGAAGGAGTACTCCGAGCGCAGGATATTAGGGTAATCAATATCACCATTGGAGATAGTATTGATTCTACAATAACAGTGAAACCAGGGGAGTGAACTGTGTTGCTCATTTAATATTGCAATATGTTTTGGAATATTTTATACAATCATGATGGCATGCTGTAATTTCTTTTTTTTTTATAACTAAAACAGGACCAAATTAGAACTTTAGTGTAAGGAATAAAAGCCTTTTTAATAGTAGTAGTCAATGTGCCTTAAATCATTTTGTATAGACATTTTGCAGCCCTAATTCACATTGTATTGATTTGATACTGATCATATCATTGACTTTACTTATAAACTGTCTTTCAGGTATTCGATGCAGGAGATGTATGAGGTGGTTGCCAATGTTGATGATTACAAGCATTTTGTCCCTTGGTGCAAGAAGTCCCAGACCATAATGAAGAGAGCGGGCCACGCCAAAGCTCAGCTAGAAGTGGGTTTTCCTCCGGTGGTCGAGAGATACACGTCTATGATCACCAATGTCCGACCGCACCTTGTCAAAGTAAGGGGATATTTCTATACTATACTTATTACTTTTTACATACAGTGTTTCCCACAGTAGAATTTGAAATGATGTGTAAGGGGAAAATAAGTACAACCAACTAGGTTTTAGTTATTACTCAAACACATATGGAACTAAGGACGCCACAATATAAAATACTGTACTGTTGTTAAATGATAAATGTAATGATTTAACACCATGACCAAACAACAGTGAAATCCTTAATTCACTTTCCTTTACATTGTCTAATAGATCACCTTTTCTCCAGTATCTACATTTGTGTCTACATTTATAAACTCAAACTTTCTGAATAAAAAAGTAAAGTTAATGTGACTTAAACAGACAACATTGAGGAAACTGCATTATAACAATTTGGCATTATATAAGAAAAATTCATACACCTGAAATTATTCATTATATATTCTCCGCTACTCCCTTTCATGTATAATGAACAGGAGTAGAAAGAAGTTGTATGTATTTATTTCTACCCTCCTTTTAATTATCTTATCTTTTTTGTTATTCAGGCCGTCTGTACAGATGGAAAGTTATTCAATCACCTTGAGACAATATGGCGCTTTAGTCCTGGAATACCTGGTTACCCACGCACGTGTACTGTGGACTTTTCTGTAAGTAGCTCACTGCCTGTACTTTGAACAGATTTCTACAATGTTAACACATTTTTACCTATATTATTCATCCTTATTTTTGAATACGCTTATTTCCAGATTTCTTTTGAGTTCCGCTCACTGCTGCATTCCCAGTTGGCCACCATGTTTTTCGACGAAGTGGTAAAGCAGAATGTGGCTGCATTCGAGCGGCGAGCCTGTAAACTGTTCGGACCAGAGACTCGGATCCCGCGAGAACTCATGTTTCACGAGGTCCATCAGACGTGAACGACAGTGACTGCAAATCTTCCACAAAAAACGGCCTTAAAACCAAAACTTTGACACATTTCTCCTGCCCCCACTTGCACAAGGCTGCCCACATCGTCTCATTAATTTGACCCAGTAGCTGCTAATAAATGTATACGACCTTCAAATCATCGGCTGTTAGTGCCATGTAGTATGTCTGCCTCATCACTTCTGTCAGTCCGACTTGTTGATTTCTACCTCTGCGAAAAGGATATTTTTGGCCTCTTTTAACAATGTTCTCAAAACATTAAGGCTGCACAATGTGAGAAAAAAAGCATACCATATATTTTGGAATACTTTGTGGCTGCATTTCACTTCCCTTCAATTTATTCTCTAAAAAATTGGAAATTGGATGAAAATTTCTATACAAAGAAATGAGTTAAAGGTGCACTTTGTAACTTCTAGTTTAAGTGCTTGCCTCCATGGGATGTTATTTCTATGCCTGGAATATCTCACAGTATGTTATTAAACTTGTCTATCTCCATGGAGACAAGTGAGTGACACCACTAGGCCAAGCTACAGGTCAGATCTGTGGAGAGGCAACTCCACTCACAAGCCCCTGGAGATGAGCAGGGAGTGGACCCTTAAAGAGAAAAGTTGCATAGTGCACATTTAAATTAAAACCATTGTAATACATTGTTTATTTTCTGGTATAAATCATAACCTGAAATTAGAATCTTAATTAAGATTATGATGTAAAATTGTTAAAATAAACACATTTCCAGACACATTTTCACTTTAGGGCAATGGATGGAATATTGTGCAGCCTTACATGACCTTCCACTTGATGTAAAACCCCACAGTGAAATTGTTTAGTTATCATGTTACCAACAAAGCTGAGCTGTTTTTGCAGAAATCAAGTTGTTTATTTTAACAAATGCAGCCTTCTACTCCTCGCAGTGGTTCTCAAACTTTTCCCACCAAGTTAAGAAAATATTTGACTTTCTGACTACCATCAGATTTAAACCAGGATTATGCCAGGTTTAAACTAGGGCCTAAGTAGTTCTAAAGCAGCTCTGAGCAAGGACTAATCCCAAGGAGGACAAAACATGAATAATTGTACTCAAAATTAGGATTAAACCCACGTACAATAGTTTGAGAAGCACTGCCTTATTGGAATGCTGTTGCACATTTTTGACACCTTAAAAGGAATATATCAACCTTACGAGACCTGTTACACACTGGAACAAGCACATTACTATTAACATTTCATAAAATCCCTTACATTATCTTACATTAGTTATCATTGCAAGCTTGGTGCAAAATCAAATAGTTTTAATTTATTCAGCTGCGGTTATATTCATAGTATTGTTTAATAGTTATTAAATGTGCCATGAGGTAAGAGAAATGTCTTTTTGTGACATTTTTCAAGGGGAAAATATATATTATATTTGGGAAACAAAGATTTATTTTGACAATTGTTATGCTGTGAGGATTTTGTGTTTTGGTTTGAAAGATTTGAAAGACCATCTTTTAAAAATGTATTATTTTACAGCCTGAAGTTTTAGCTAGATATAATCTCCTACCAACATATCTAAAATTGTAAAGAATTTCTAAAATGCTACGGCGTAACTTGCACATGAAGATACAGGAGATGTTATTGAATGTATATGACCTATAGGTAATTACAATTTTTGTGATCGCAGTTAAAGACAAATTCAAGTACGTGGTTCAGTAGTCATAACTAAAAGGCGCACTATGTAACTTGACTCGTTTTGTCTGAAATCTTACACAATATGACATTAAACCTATTCAGCTAGCATTTATTTAATTACAGGCATTTTTATTGCTCAAAAATACCTTGAAAAACATGCATACTTACTGTGAGCGGAATCACCTCTCCATAGAGCTGACCTGGAACTTGGCCTAGTTGCGTTAACCCTAATGCCATACTATGAAAAATTCCATGCAAAGCAATAAGATCTCTATGGAGATGACCAGGTGCTGGATGTCCTACCAGAAAAGTTACATAGCGCACCTTTAAATACAAAGGCGTGATATCATATGAAGGGAAAATTGCTGTCTTTACGATTTGCTAATTGCGTCCATTCAAATTGTAATTACTATGAAACTGAAGACTACTGATGTATGGTAGTTACAACTCCAAGAATATATAGTATATATTTCTCCTGCTACAATCTCTCTAGATAAAGATATACAAGAAGAGAAAGGCTGACTTTGGCTGTAGAATAAGTCATTATCCATCTGTAGTGAAATTAAATGTGTTTATTTCATTGTCATATTTATTAAGGTGCATGGATGTTTAAATGTATCTGGGTTTCTTTTGTTTTTATTTGGGGCTTAATTTTAAAGTACACATTGCCTTAGATGCATGGGAGGTTTGTCAATTGAGTTGCAGATTTATAATAAACAAAAATTAATCAGTACAAATGATCAGATTGAGAAATTGAGAAATTGAGATTTAATCCAGCCCAACCCAAATTCTGAAAATTAGAGCCTATAAAACAAACTATAATACAAGGGAATAAGAAGGTATTAAAATGCTATAATTAGTGCATGACGAATGTGTACTTAAGATTTTAATGGAAACAGAGTGTAAAAAAAAAAGAGCAATAAAAATGTGCTATGAAAAGTAGATTTATTTGTGTGTTGCAATAATAATAAAGGTTATACAAGAGGTTAAACATTATAACACATGAGCCAGTGGCAATGGCATAGTTAAATTTAGCACATTTTAGTAGTTCCCATTACAGCTTTTACAATGCCACATCCTTGACCCAAATTGCCCTCTCAAGTCACATGTCTGGTTGTAGAAGGAAGGTCATCTTATGTAAAAATCTGACACTGGTTCACTGTGGTGACTCCTGAGGAAGCAGCCTAATGATATATGTTTTGACTCATGTATCATCTCTAGTGGGAGGGTCTGCAACATGCCCGTCTCACTGGAGAGATTATTGCTTTGCCTGGAATATTCCATAGGATAGCATTACACTCATCTGTTTCCATGGAGACGGGCAGATGACACCACCAGGCCAAGGTTTGTTTTTTTTTTTTTTTTTCATTTTGTGTAATAGGTTGGCAAAGCAATAGCATCTCCATGGAGACCAGCAGGTGATGAACTCTCCTCCAAAAAAAGTTACATAATGTACTGTACCTTTAATTCACTTTTATTCACAAAGTCTAATATCTTGAGTGACAATTAGAATTAGCCTTTGGGGAGCACAAAAGTGATTTACATGTTTTAAGCAACACGTTTTATGTTGAATTGAATCATTTATTTGAAATAATCTATAATCGGGGTTGGTAACATTGTAGTAGTGGTTCAAACTTTTCACACAAAGTACAACCTACAAAAATATTGAACCTTCTGACCACCAACCAGATCTAAACCAGGACTACTGGTGGTTACACTGTACTTTCCTGTGAAAAACCCAAAAGGTGAATTCACAAATGTTGGATCTGATCAGTTATTTTATTGACTTAACATAAGATCTTGCTGTATTTCAACTAAAGTCTGCATTTCAACCATAATAATTTTAGCTAACCCCATCTGTATTAAATATGATTGGCCTATAGAATCATGTGATGTCATCTGAAACCCAGCAATTTCAGGTCTTGACTAGGACTAAACCAGGTCTAAAATATAGGACTACACAATCGCTGTACTAGTTCTTAATAAGGACTAATGTAAAATAGGACAAAATGTGTATTTAACTGACTCTATAAAGCAAATATTTGAACTGCAGAGGCGGTTGCGTACTAGTCTGAGAAACACTGGCCTATAAAAAGACATGTTATCTGTGAAAAGCGCTATATAAAGTTTACTTACAAGTTCAAACATCAGTGTTAACCAGAGCGAACAAACCAGGAAGAAGTTCCTCTAGAAACCGGAGTGGGGCTGTGGTATTTGGGCCACGAAGCTATTTATAACCCCATCAGAAGAGGTAAAGGACTGCCAACATTTTATGCCAACTGAAACCATTTATTTTGTCAATTATGTGTATATTCATATGTATATTTAGAAGGTTATTTGAGAGACTTTTTGTTGCACTGAAATTAAGCATAAGATTTATAAATATTTTAAATGTGGCTGTAACAAAATCCAAAACTTCTATGTATGGAAAACTGCTATATTTGTGACCTGTTGAGGGGAGAAACAAAACACTGTTGTCTTGTGCAGTGTTCTCAGGAAACTAAAATGATAACAGTTTAAAAAAAAGTCTGATGCTTGATAGATTTTGATACAACGGTAATAAAAGGTGCAATTTTATGACACATAGTATACTAGTTTCTTTAATATTGCCATGTACCAGATTTATTATTTCCAGTATCAGTACTTGTTAGTTATCTTTACCAAAACTAAATCAACAGCACGAATATGACAACCCCAGTGAAATTATATAAAGGCCACTTTTCGCCCCAAATTGCCCCGGTTATAATGTAATCAAGAAAATGTATTGCAAAACTATTTACTGGATGACTGGGGACTGGTATGACAGACAGGCCAAAACTTGTTAAATTAGCCAAGATGTCAAAAATATAATCAACCAAACAGTATTATTTAAAGGGGATATCAAATTAAACCCCATTTGTCATATTTCAAATGTTAAATAACAGCAGTTTCATGTGATGGAGCAAAGAATTATGGTCTACGTAGTCCTCAACATTAAATCACTTGCAATTTTATACAATGTAAAATGCAATAGATTTTAAAACTGTCAAATAGTTACATTCCTTTTAAACATCAGTTGTAAACCTATTTTACAAAAAACAAAACAGACTTGTTAATAAAACCTTTTATTTTCCATTTTTTGTGACGTTTTCCAATATTCTTTTCTTGCCCGTTTGACCCATCTACATCACATCCCCAAACGCAATGATTTTTTTTATGTTACAATGAACCAAAGCTTATTGCTCCTCTACGATCAAAACAATCCTGTTAGCTACAATGCAGAACACCACACGTACAAAGCCAAACAAATAAGGTTACGAACATTAGCTTTGGTTTAAACTAATTTCAGATTGATGACTTGACAAAATGGAGTGCTGGATAATCTATGGACAGCAGACTGACATTGAGAGCAAGTTTGAATTGATTGAAACTCCTGAGAAATAGCACCTGGCTAGTCAAAGACTGTATTTACAACATAGCTGCAGTTTTCAATTTGTTCTTTTTTACAATAACCAATGTGAATGGACAATTGTGCCAAACTATTGTGATAATTATTAGTAAAAGGTATGCACGTTAATACATTCAAGCTATACATATACAAGTATATACCTATGTACACTGTATAAATAAGTCCACAAAATGATAAAACTAACATTTTCAAACACCAACAAAATATCTTAAAGGGTGGAATATAATCTTAGGGTTTTCTACAGCTACTAATTAGTTAAATTCCAATCAAGTGCTTGTTTTGGAGTAGTTGATGTTGAAAGCGCTCTCTCGTTGGGAAATAAACAAGCAAAAATACAATTAAATGGGACAACAGAACCCAATTCATGTTTCTATTCAAACTTGCTCTTAATGCCACCATCTGCTGCAATGTAATCAGCCTAAATATACCATCTACAAGTACTGTACATTATTGATTCATAGTAATTTTGAACAAACAATGGTTTAATGGGTTTTATATGGTGGTAACAAAAGACATTTATAAAACTGCCAGTGAAAAGTTTGGACACAATCTTTTTCTGTTGTTTACTACTGTTTCTGGTAGATACACACTGAAGAGATCAAATATATGAAGCAAGATGTATGAGATTAGGCAGCATCAAAAAAAAGTTAAATAACTAAATGTTATACATTTTGTATTCAGATCCCTCAAAGTAGCCACCCTTTGCTTTGTCAGCAGCTCTGCAAACACTTGACCTCAATGAGTTTCTTGATGAAGTCACCTGAAATGTCTAATCCATCAGTCGTCCAGGTATAATCCATAATAAAAGAAAATTTCAATTCCATCAAAAAATAGTTTTTGAGTGACGACGTTTAGCTGCTCATCCAAACCGCTTCTTCAGTTCTGGTCAGATTGTTGATGGATGCTGCCTTTTAGCTATCTGAAGGGAGGAGCCAACTACACTGAAACTAACACTCCTGTTTGTAAACTCTTTGTTGGCTAGGTCTATTGAACTGTGCCTGTGGTTTTCATTTCTCAGCTGTGCCTTGTCAGGGTTCATCAGTGGACTACCAAATGTGTACAAAGCAGTGATCAAAGCAGAGGATGACCATTCGGAAGACTGTAAAATACCAAATTTACATACGTTTTGATGCCTTCAGTGAGGATCTACAATGTAAATGATCAAAAAAATAAAAACATAAAATATAAAATTGTGTCCAAACTTTTGACTGGCCGTGTAGTCATTTTGATCATAGAGGACTTGAGACCAAAAATTTAAAGGGGCAGCATCTTTTAAATGGTTTGTTGGTTTTGAGCAGTCCAATAGTTTTAAGCTGGAGTGTTTTACAATGGGAGTGAAGCATGTGGATTTACTGGGATGACAACTTTGCATAGAAAGAAAACAAAACTGGATTTGTAAATGTAAATATCTCCAGGTTGTAGCATTCAAAGAAGTCAGTGTATTATTTGCCCCAAAGCAGAAAAGGCTCATCTCACATTTTAACATCATATCTTAAAATATATTGGAAGCGTAATTGACCTCCCATGTTTCCCTTTAAATGCCTTTTCAAAGCGCACAACATGGTTCCAGCTGACACATATTCTTACATTAAAGTTTGAAGATGCTAACAACACTAGCAGACATAGTGGTATGAACTTTAAACTAGTCAGTGGTTAACAATAAAATAATCAAATTCTGCTGCAAATCAAAAGGCCCTTTTTATGTGAAATATCATTAAAAGTGTACCATCTTTGAACCTGTAGTAGTTAAAGTTGAAATCCTACGTCTGCTTTTCGTTTTTGGGGATATTTCCAGTTCCTCCCACCCTTCACTGACCCCTGCTGGCCTCCCACGGTGGTTCAGCCTGATTTGGCTCCCACCAGATTCATGAGTCCGTCTGTGCTCATGGATTTGGGGCGCTCCAGAGGGAAGCCCAGGGCCCTGCTCCAAATCAGCTGAGACAACACACCCAGAGCTCGGGACACTCCGAAAAGCACAGTGTAGTAGTTCATCTCTGTCATGCCATAGTACTGGAAAGAGATGGGGAAGAAACATATTTTAATATAAAGATTTTGAGCCCGATAAAAATATTAAAGATGCCAACTATCCCAGACAGCTTTCAAAACTATTATACAGAGTGATAAATGGCAATTGTTAGTAGCAATACAATAGTTAATGGGGCTGTTCCATGGCCCTCAAGTTACTACTGTAGCCACAGCTGTCCTGGAAGGCTGCCAATTACCACACAAGAAAGGTGAAGTGTCTTGCCCACGGACATGGCGGTGTACACTTGTCTAGAGTTTAGACTGGGCCCAATCATTCCCTGCATGTCTGGACCCAACATAACCTGTTGTTCTACGTAGACCTTAGTGCTAAAGCATTTGAGCTCAGGACTCAAGCCAAGAATTTTAACTATACTATTACTGTGATCTCTTGTCATTTTTTTTTTTTTTCTTTAATGTAAAGCACATAGAGGTGTTGTTTTCTATGAAATGTGCTCTATAAAAATGTCATGCCTTACACTGGTCTAACCACAGTGTTTTGGGGTGGTTAACATGAAACATTTTGAAGAATTACAGGCCAATAGAAAAAGGCATCAATTTGAAACAGAGACCAATAAAGGACACACCTGCAGCAGCACTCCGCTGTGCGCGTCCACATTGGGCCACGGGTTCTTGGCCTTGCCCTGCTCCAGGAGAACATTTGGAACGATCTTGTAGAGCTGAGCCACCAGTTTGAACATAGGGTCGTTGGGCAGGTGCTTCAGGGCAAACTCGCGCTGACAGGTGTAACGAGGGTCTGTCTTTCTCAGGACGGCGTGACCATAACCAGGAACCACCTACATGACAGTAGCGTGTTACAGATTGGAGTGGAAAAATAATTACATTTTAATTCTATGTATGTAGAGGTGGCCATACTGACACAAAACAATGTCTACATTAACTGCTTTTGCTGAAAAGACATTGTTGTGACCCTGTAAATATCTTACTAGCCTAAATATTACACTGATATGAATCCATTGTAAAATTTACCCCAAAAATACAGAAATATTTTACTGGGATAAGACATGATCTATTGTCAAAAAAAAGTTTTGAAAATGATAAAAAAAATTCTTTACTCTACTCTTACTCTTTACTCCATTTACTTCTAGTAAATAATCTTGCAATATTTTTCTTCCATTGCCAATTTGCAATGGAACCAATGCTTATGCTGAAAGTAATGCATAAAGTATGATACATATAAACAAAATGTATGCATTTGTCATCGCTTGTATTGACACTTTTGAGGCTTTAGCAGACAAAAAACCTGCCCTGCGCATAAAAAAATGAAACAAAAAAGAACAAAATTTGTGGGCAAAATATCAATGTTTTTTACCCTCCCAGACTTGAGTGTGTTCCAGATGTAATCCCTCATCCTCTCATCAGACACCTCTCCTCCGAGCTCCTTCTGCAGCGCTGTCAGCCACACCAGCACCTCCTAATGGCCACAGCAGGAAGTACATGCAATATATTAGAGAAAAATTTAATAAAACTGAACAAAGAAAATATTTAAGCTTTTGTTAAAAGTGTGATTCTGTACCTGATTAGCCAGACCATGCAGAGGACCAGCCAGGCCGTTCATAGCCGCGCTGAAGGAGAGGTAGGGGTCAGACAGAGCGCTGCCGACTAAGTGACTGGTGTGAGCACTCACGTTTCCTCCCTCGTGGTCACTAAGGAGATAAAGTGTTGAAACATGCTCAAAGATAAAAGCTCAAAATATTTTTTTTAAATGCCTGTTTGGAAAAATGTTGCAATTACATTTTAAGCTTAAACAAAACTATTTTTAGAAAAGGTACACTAAATAAGCGATTGCTTTGCCTAGAATGTTGCACTGTATGGGATTAAAAGTATCCATCTTTGGTCAAAAACTCAAAGAAAAAAAAAAAAAAAAATTGGTGAGCAGGCCCACCTCTCATCCTCATGCAAACAAGGCCAAACAAATTTAAAGCCATACTGTGGGACATTTTAGGCAGCGCAATACCATTTCCATGGGGGCAAGCCAGTGGCAAAAAAGCTACATAGTGCACCTTTAACATTTGAGAGAAAACAAATATGATCATCTTACACAAGTAGTAATTTAATTTCAGTCATATCTACAGGGCACCACAGAATAGCAGATGTAATCACCATGCAGGCTGAGTCTTGCAGGAAATTCTATTACCCAAACAAAAGCTGCCTTTGTGATTTGATTATAGTGACATGTAATTAATCATTTAGTTCCATCAAAGAGCACTGGTTAAATTGGTCCGAATGAAGTTTCACTGTTAAAGTGGAACTACGCACTAAATCCACTCCACTACTAAACTGTGTATATGCCATTTTAATAGCATTGCCTATTGACCCTAGTCATTTTTGTCTACTTGAGTGGGAACTATGTAAATTTGCAGCTTTCTCGTAAAATGTATAAATCTAAGTTGTCTGTGTAATCGCTCAGTGGTCCAGGTCTGATCCATAGTAAAAGCCAAAAGTAAAATCTGTCAACTGGAGGAGGAGGTCATCAGACTCAAAGGAAACAAAGAGAACAACAAAACTAGCCAGCATGCCAATAGGTGTGTAAGCACCCATTAAGAGTGGAATGAATATGACGTAATCTTATACCCCCAGACCACATCTCTCCTCTCTCCTCGCTCTCTTTAGTCCTTCAAGTACTGCCCAGTTCAGCAACGCCATTTGAAATGTAGTTGTGGGTGGAGTTTAGCCACTTTACAATGGCATACATAAATACATCTTGATTATGTACCTGTGGATGGTGAGGTAGAGGCGCATGAGTTCGGTGAACTGTGCGTCACTGTAGCCCAGCATGTTGGTGAAGTTATGGGACCAGTCCAGATTTGAGTCAATGGCTCCGATGCTGCTGCCCTCACGGTACAAGTTACGGTAGATCTTAGCTGCGATGCAGGGCAGTTTGGCAATCAGATCCATAGAGTCTTCATAAACAAACTACAAGAACAAAAGGCAAACAAAGCTAATGAGAAACCAATTTTAAACATGGATTAAGTGCAGTATTTAATAAATGAATACTACAACTGCAACGACTGATGTGTGCAGCCCTTATAGCAGCTTTAATCCAATCTTATTGTGTACAATACAATACTCAGCAGCAACCTGCAAACCAAAATCTAATAGCTTACAAGGTTACATGTTATTATAGGCTGTTACATAGTGTTGAATAGGTGGAAAACTGAACAATAATTTTTGGGGAGTCAATATTTATCATGGGCATTTTTTTTAGCAATGGGGAATCTTCAGTTATTTTTCTGTACTACAATAAGATTTTAGTTGCAGTATGTATCTGGACTGACCTCCCAGTACTTGGACTTGTGTACTCCTTCAGAGTACGCCCGTGCGAAGCTGCTCTCACTGTTCAAAGCTGTGATGGCAGCACTGAACTGGGACATAGGGTGGAGGTTTGTGGGGAAATTGTCCAACATCGTGACCACGTGAGATGGAAGAGCGGCTCTCTTTGCCCACTCTTTGGACACCCAGTTCACCTGTAATAAAAACAAAAAAACAAGACATTTTCATATTTCCCATTGTTTCATTTATATTTGACAGATTAAGATTTATGTGGATCGAGCGCCTTTGTGAGTTTCACAGAAATGCCCCTTTTAGTCCACTAATCAACTGGTAGACTACAGCACTACTTTACACATTTTGGGACTCTCTAGTCCATAATACTAATAAAGTGGTGGTCTGGTCTGACCTGCTCCTCTGTGGGCACCTGTCCCGTCACCAAGAGCCAGAACAGCCCCTCAGGCAGTGGCTCCTCTCCTCCGGGAGCTTTGGGCAACAGCTGCTGGCACTCGGGGATACTGTAGCCTCTGAATCGAATACCCTGGTGAGGAGAGAGAAAAAAAAAAGATGTTTTCCTCACATACTGATCAATCACGATTATCGATTCAATTTTATTCAAATCATCATTAAAAAGAAATGTACATAAAGTATGTATGAATGTACATACAGAATTTAAATTTTTAAAGACCTCTTCAAGAAATAAATCACTGCTATACAACACAAAAAATGTAAAATTTTAATCCTGAAAGTTTGAACTCTGTTCCAAACCACATGCGGATTGGCTATAGACCTCTCGATAAAAAAACAAAAACAAAACAAAAACCCTAAGCTTAACATTGATGTTCTCTTTATTTAATAGGTTATTATTGTCAAAGTAGATTAATTGCACAGTCCTAGTAAAGATGGAGTATTTATTTAGAAGAGTTATTCAATTGTCACCAACCTCTTCTGGGTCTAAAACAGAGGTCTCGTACACCAGGCCCTTCATTCCTCTCATCCCTCCATAAACCTGTGAATCAAAAGGCAAACATTAGACACAAGCAGGGTAGGCCTATCAAGATAATTACTATATCAACAACTTATCACAAACTTTATTTTCATCAGCTTACTTATGTTTTTGCTGTTGTTGCTTTGATAGTTGGGTGCTTGTAGGTATAAAAAGGCTTTAAATGCATCTCTTTGTGAGGGCTTGGACAAGAAATTGGCTAGCACACATATCCCTTTTAATCTGCAGTCAAGGGATATAACGCATGCAAGTAGTACTAATGAATCAAAATAACCTTATCCCCTGGGGCCCATTTGAGCACAATGAGTAGTCTTGGTGCAGCAGTAAATGGGAGGACAGGTCAGGATCAGGGAGGAAGAGTCAGGTCCCATATCAGGGCAGTTTGAGGAGAGTAATTCAAATATTTACAAAGTATTGAAATCATAGACATCATAATCAGATATGGTGTTGTTTGCTATCCAGTTTTATGTCCACAGGCCTGTTTCATGTGACATAGTTCTGTAGTGACTCACCATATCAACAGTGATTTGGCCTATGTTTGTTTTGCCATACTGTTGCTTGAAGTTCTTAATCCGGTTCTGTTCTTTGGGGACGAGGTCAGCCAAAACATCCTTTAAATTCTGAGGAAAAAAAATATGAATCAATAATTTATAATTGCAATGGATTATACTTTGGGGCAAATGAGTAAATTAAACACTGGTGCAATATTGTCTTGTTTACACTGTAGCTTTTTATTTGTTTTTGTAAGGAAGCATACACCACAAAAACTTGTTCTTTATTAGAGAAACCAAAAGGGGAATTGCTATTATGCCAAGCAGCAATACCATTTAAATTTTTAATACTTTTTTTTTTTTTTTTTAAGGTTGCCCTACATGCTATTTTTTATACACATACGTACAGTTGAAACCAGATGTTTACATACATTATATAAAAAGACACATATGCTTTTTTCTCACTGTATGACATGAAATCAGACAAAACTTTTCCTCTTTTAGGTCAATAAGGATTTCCAAAATTATTTCTATTTGCTAAATGCCAGAATATTGAGAGAAAGTCAGAAGATTACATATAGTAAGCTTACTATGACTTTAAACAATTTGGGAAAACCCAGATGATTATGCCATATCTTTAGAAGCTTCCTGGTTTATTGACAACATTTAATTAAAGACATCTGTGGGTGTATTTGAAGGTACACCTGAAACACACAGCTTCATTATGTAACATCATGGGAAAGTCAAAAGAAATCAGTCAAGACATCATGAAGAGAATTGTGGATTTGCACAAGTCTGGTTCATCCTTGGGGGTAATTTCCAGATGCCTGAAGGTGCCACGTTCATCTGTTCAAACAATTATGTGTAAGTATCAACACCATGAGAATGTCCAGCCATCATATCGCTTAGATAGGAGATGGGCTTTGTGTCCCTGAGATGAATGTGTTTTGATCCAAAATGTGCATATCAACCCAATAACAAAAGTAAAAGACCTTGTGAACATACTGGCTGAAGTTGGTAATAATGTGTCATTATCCACAGTGAAAAGAGAACTGTAGCAACAGCTGAAAGGCCACTCCGGCAGCAAGAAGCCATTACTCCAAAAAAAACAAAAAAAAAAAACAAACAAAAAAAAAAGAAGCAAAGTTTGCTAATGCACACATGGACAAAGACCTGAATTTCTGGAGACATGTCCTGTGGTCTGATGAAACTGAAATTGAACTGGCCATAATGAGCATTGTTATGTTTAGAGGAAAAAGAGGAAAACTTGCAAGCCTGACAACATCAATTCAATTTTCTCTCATTGTCACATGTGCAAATACATACAAGAAATATAGCACAGATGAAATTGCTGTCCTCTCCCATCATCCCAACTGTGAAATGGCAGCATCATGTGTTGGGGTTGTTTTGCTGCAGGAGGGACTCGTGCACTTCACAAAATAGATGACATCATGAGGAAAGAACATGATGTGGAAATACTCAAGTAACATCTCAAGACATCAGCCAGAACGTTAAAGCTTAGGGGCAAATGAGTCTTCCAAATGGACAATGACCTGGAGCATACTGCCAAACTGGTTACAAAGTAACTTAAGGATAACAGAGTCTGTGTTTTGGAGTGGCCATCACAAAGCCCTGATTTCAATCCTACTGAAAATTTATGGGCAGACCTGAAAAAGCATGTGCAAATATGGAGTCAAAATTCTTGCAAACTATTGTGAGTTAAGCAGTTTAAAGTCAAAGGCACCAAACACTAATGAAATGTATGTAAACTTTGAAGAAAGTAATGAAAATGTTTCTTAAAAAATCCTTCTCTTTTTATTCTGGCATTTAGCAAATAGAAATAATGCTGGTAATTCTAAAAACAGGAAAAGTTTACTCTGATTTCAATTCAAGTCAGACAGTGAGGGAAAAGAAAAGCGTATTTTTATAATGTGTATGTAAACATCTGGTTTCAACTCTATATATATACACACACACACACTTATATATTTAACCATATTGAACTAAACTTACTGTAGTTGATGCGCTGGCATTTCTGGCAGCCACAAGGATGTAAGCAGCATTCTGTAAAGATAAATGATAGGTAAAACAATAAGAAATGCAAGTTAGTGTTCCCTTGGCAGCAAAATTAAAATACCATTCAATTAAAAACAATTAAAATACCCTTCAATTATATTAAACTATTTGGCACCCTTCAATTGTATTAAACTGTTTGGCACAAATTTACAGTCCTTGAGTCTACTGTACGCTGCAGGGAGTCAAGCCCATAAATCAGGCTCAGACAGTGACAGTGGAGTAGGCCCATCTCATATGATTGTGGCCTAATCCTGAAGGACAGACCAGTAACAGGAGCATTGGAGCTTGCTCTACCTAAAACAGGATTGCCCAGCTGCCCCAGAGATGACAAAAACCCTCCCTAAACTTCACACAACCTGACAGGCCCCATTCAAACAAAAAGGCCTTCCCACAGCCTTCAGTTCTGCACATGACTCCTCAGACCTCATTACATAACAGCTCCTTTTTAAATAGCACCAACTCTGTTCATTCATTTATTCACCATCTGCTGCACAGGGAAGTTTCAGCTAATTAGAAGTGTTTGAAGTTAAGCCCTTGTCAACAAAGCACAGGTGCAACCAAGACCTGTCTAGACTCTCGATAGGTAGCATATTTACTTAGAATATGTTATTAAAATATCTGTAAGAATATCAGATGTCAAAGTCAGATTATAGTATAGGGCAACCAATTTGTGAGAAACAATGAACTGCAAATAGTTCCACATGTTGATTTAGTCCTCTGCAAACCACCAGTACATACATTCATTCAGTCAGTGCATTATCTGTCAAACTTTAAATCTTTCCTGTAAGACTGCAACAATAAATCAGAATTGGGGCTGGTCAACAAATAAAATGACCAAATTGCATTTTGATTAGTCAATATTTAGAAGCCTTCAGTCACTGCATTTCAACCGTTATTTTATTTAAAATGCATTTTAAAAATATCAATGGACAATAGTAATAACTGTTGACTAGTTGAATGCTAAATGAAGTGTTAGTTGAAGCCCTATTTTCTTGAGATAAAAACAAAAGCTGTTTACTTTGGGAGTTTAGAAAAGTTCATTGATACATAAGGGAGATTATGAAGCCATTTAAGCTTGTTTAGGTCTAAAAATAAGTATTTTGTAATTACAATTTTTATTAAAATCTAACATGATCCGAAAGTGACATCTAGAACCACAATAAATTGTTGCATTTATTAATCATTTGAGGTCAGGTAATGGAAGGTTTATGGTTTTATGACAGCACAAGAAAGGCATTTTATATTTTTATGTTGTGCAACTTAGACCACGTTCCTAATAAGGTCTGACTAGGCAAAGATTGCACTGATAAGCACAGGAGGTTACATATGCCTCATTTAAATATTGATAAGATAAACAAATAACTTCTGTGCGTTCCCTCAGAGTTCAAGTACTTACATAAAGTTCTTACAGAGTGCTTAGGTTAAAGGGGCACTAGGGTAAGAAGACAATAGCTTTTGGTCACACAAGGTGACTATATAAAACACAGTGCTCTATATATCAAAATCACTGACCATATAATATTTCTGAATGACAACCTATCCCTCTATTGACACGTCTGGCATTTTTGTTATACTAAAACAATGTATTTAATTTCACAACTGACTGAAACACTTGAAAATGCAGTTTGACTAGATTCTGAACAAAGAGTACCATTCATTTACAAATTTGCAGACTAAATCAAATGACTACAATGAAGCTACAATAAGACTACAGATAATCTAATATGTGTAAAAAGTGATTTAAAGACGCAATGTTTGGTGATTTGACTAGTGTTTTGAATGCGTTTGAAGGTCATGCAGCGTGGAATAGACAAGAGTAAGCATGCCAAATTAATGTAATGATGAACAATCCGAGTTATGCATTGAAGGTTTGGGTGAGGCTTAAACATGTCATGTGTTTTCTCTCATTTTGTTTATTGTGCAAGCTAATATCAATCTCACTGTGTAATAGAAATATGATTCCAACACAAGGCCAGTATAAATAACACTCACTACACAGATACCGTTGTGAATTTAACTTCCAATTTCCAAACAGGACAGATAATGTTATATAAACATGGCGAATAAATGAACTAGCCTTAAGCCGCTCATCAATTATTAGCCATAGCATTTCACAATGTGTGTGTAAGCTAATGCTAAGCTAACATGCTACGCTGTTAGCCGCTATGACAGCGTTAGCTTGGGTTAACTTCAAGCCTATTTCTAAAGCAAATATCCGTATAATTTGTCATCCTCATACCTTGGAAGCGAGGATTTTGGGTGCTAGCCGACTGATACTGAGAAAGGACATCGTGGCAGAGGAATGGTGATATTTGAAGTAATTCTTTACAACTTAAGAAGCCGCTGCCTGTGCACCACGAAGCTGGGTTGAAGGTGCCCCTCCAGAAGAAGGTTGAAGAGGGATCCGGGCCCGGACAAAGCCGCGGTGCTGATTGGTCCACGGCCCGGACGTAAGCGTGACAAAGCTAACTGTGATTGGCTGTATGAGCGACGAGGCTCACGATGTCCTGCCCTGCGTGTCATCTGTGGTGTTAAGTGTGTGTGGGACAGAACAAGACATATAGAGCTATTATTGTAAAAAAAAAAATAAAATCAATAAAAATCAATAAAAAAATAAAAAAGCTTGTCAGAGATGGGTGAAAGTGAAAGTGTCAGTGAAAGCTACTTAAAAAAGAGTAATGCTCCTTTAACATAATGTTAATTAAAGGTAAGTGAGAGTGAAAAAATAAAATAAATCAGAATAGGCCACTGTGCTGAACTGTTTTGATTTTTTTGAGTTGTGAGTTTTGAGTAGCTTTTGGCTTTATTGTTAGTGTTTGTTGATGATCTTATTTTAAGTAAGATTATGCTATTATTGCTTTAAAATACTGTCACATAAATATATTGTGATAAAATGGTACAAATTTCCTCACAGCCATAACAGAAAATATTTTCTCCGGTAAATGTATCTCATTAATACCCATCAAGAGCAAACAAGCCCCTTACAAATCACAAAAATGTAGTTGAATAACAAAGCCCTTTGCAAAACAAGAGGAACTCTTTATTATACAGGTTCTGGGAAAAATGCCGACTTAGACTCATGGCCATCTTCAAAACAGCGACATGCAGTTTCTGTACAGTCTTTTGAACAAAACTACAACGGAAATGTATTTATCAAAAGCAAACATCACCCACATACATATAAATAAAGAGACAATGTAATGCATTGGTTTGTACTTCATCAGTCTGACTCTGGCAGAATACATCATTCTCATTTGGGCATTTAATGCATGTACGAGAATAAAGTGCACAAAAGTGCATTTGGCACATTTTAATACATACTTTGAATAAATAAATAATCAACTTCTGAAACTGGGGGACACACATTTTAAGAAATGGTATAGTAACCAGTTAAACAGGTAAGGTGGACTTTCAAATGCATTGGAGAGTTGCAAGTTTCACATCCTAAAAGAGCATAGCATTTTCAGTCAATGGTAAAAAGAGACAGTATTTTGGTGAACATAGGTTGTAAAAAATATTCAAGTGTCTTTATTGGCAGATTTGTGCACATGTAACCCTGATGAAGGAAAGAAATATAATTCATTGTAAACTACTCCACATCATGCAGCCAATATGACATGCATGTTCTAAATGTAAACTTTTGCAGAATCAGAGGCCCATAGTTTATTTGGCCGAGGCGTTCATCACAGCAGAAATAATCGTGTGGTTCATACGTAGGAAAGCATGTTGTCTGAATATATTTATGTTTGGTCCCCAGTCCTGTGCTGTTGTGCCTGTGATCTGACCCAGAGGCCGTGCATAAGATTTGCTCAGTCTAATGTTTCAAGGACAATGTTTAGTCATCTTCCTCCTCCTCTTCCTCCTCTGGCTCTGGGTAAATGCTGTGCTGCAGACAGGTGTGCAGGTAGTTCACAACCGTCCTCTGGAAGTGAACAATGCTCCGAGGATCCTTTAGGACATGGCCCTCATCTGGGTACAGCTGCAGAGAGTAGTTGGCCTCCACTTTCACCAAGCGACTCAGCAGCTCTGCACTGTGCTGGAAGTGGACCCTGGCTGAAATACAGGGTACATTTTATCTATCACTATATTTATACTACTAAAATGTTCAAGAAAGCATAGCAGAACATAGCATTCTTACCATCTGCTGTTCCATGGACTATAAGAAAATTTTCATCTTTCAGTTTGTTTATCTCCCCTAATAATGAAGCCATCTGAAAACAAATGCATGAAGTTTCATTAAAGTAAAAAATGGTTATAGATATAGCAGTGGTGTAACAATCATTCAAAATATGTGTGACTAACTGACAACTTGATGACTATTTTGACTATCTTGTAGTATAAATCTGCTATAACACAGATACCATCCATTACAAGGACATTTTCTGCACTATTATTAAACCAAAATGAGGCCATAAGACTATACAGAAGCCTCCAATTATGACATTTTACCTTTAAATGGTTGAATTCTAGGTGAAAAAAGTAAATATCAATAAAGCACAATAAAAATAATTGTTTGGCTAGTCACTTTTGCTTGTCAAGAAGGTCAGACATGAAACACACTGCCTGCTCATATACAAGAGCTCTCAACCTTGGCAGGATTTTCAAAAGCTTTAAAACAGTGCTTGTTCGAGGGTCAAATATGTCACCATGTATAACTAAATTACATTTTTATGTTGAGGTGTTGTTGGTTTAACTCTAAACTTCTAACTTAAAGTGGTTCTGTAAGTCTATGTTTAGTGAGTGTGTTGGTGTGTTACATTTGCTTTTGTATGATTGTTGCTCTTTTTTCCCTGTCTTGTAGACTGTTTTGCATGCAGCCACTTTGGTTATAACCTATACATATTTACATTTGAAAATGTTTATTAATATGTGCTGTCCCCTTTACAAATAAATAAAATAAAATAAGAAATACAACAAGTAGTATTAGTAATAGTAATCATATATAATGCAATTAGAGCAGGAACACACAACATATATATATATATATATATATATATATATATATATATATATATATATATATATATATATATATATATATATATATATATATATATATATACATATATATATATATATATAGTAACTGTTTCACTATTTACCATCCCAGGTGAGAGATGTACAATGAAAACAGCTTTAATGTCAAGATAAAACAAAACATATTCTGAAATGCATGAGATCCTTATGTTAATTATCGGTTCATATTTCAGTTTTCTGTCAAATATCCTACATTTTACATCTAATCACAGATGCAATACTATCAGAAAAATTAAAAAAAAATTTTCTCAAAAATTGTGCAGCTCTAGTGTGGCAGAAGTGGACCCTTACCGAGTAAGCATGCTCCTCTTTTGCAGGTAGACCCAAGTACCTCTCTGAAAAGGCTGCACCTGGAACACAGAAAAGTGCAATTGTACACAGATTGCTGCTACACATTACACTTCAGTATAGTAATAAAGAGTGAATGGTTCTCGTCTTTACTCACTGTAGAGTCTGAAGTCTGTGACCGGAGCGACTGCCGCAGCGCACTGAAACAGATTATCCGTGGCAGCTAACATCTTTAGAGTTAAATAACCACCAAACGCCTGGGGATAAGACATAATGGAAAATATTTCTCAAAAGGCTAACTTTGGAACTATGGGAGTTTTCTGGTGCAGAGCAGAAGTTTTGTTGTTTAGCCTGGAATGTTGCATAAAATTACAAAAAAACTTAGCTATCTCCATGGAAGAAAAAGCTGACCCCACCAAATATAGTATTTTTTGGCAATAGAGCTTGGGATGGAACATCAAAATAACAATTACCATGAAAATAGGGCATGTTTTTAGGCAGCAGTGCAAAATGACCATAGAGATGATAGTAAAAACAGTGTAAGAAAAAGTTAACAAAAGTGGGTCAGTACAGGTAAATACATTTATTACAGTATATATTTTGAATTATTGCTAAGTTTAGCATTTATCATTAGCAATTTATTTGTTTAATATAAAGCTAAAATTTTTAATTATGTGTGATGACATGAGCTCTGTAAAAATGCATGTAATTGATAGATATGTTTATTAGTGGTGTACCGTAGAATTCTAGTCATTTAGTCAGTTAATTGAACAATAGTCTTGGTCAAGCAAACATTGTATTATTTGTCTAATTATTTCGTTTCGATTATAAGGATTTATATGGACAACAGCAGAAAGGAGAAGTTAGTGAGTGAGTTAGCTGGAGATTTGGGAATGAAAGTGAATCATGAGTTTAATCTAGCACGAGCACTTTCTGTTTAAATAGTTAAATCGTTTTTGGATTAATCCTCTTGTAGTTGTAGTATTTTGAGTCAAGTTTGGATCAGATCATAGATACTGACAAGTTTTAAGAGTTTTTGCTGAGTTTTTAGTCAGCAGAGCGTGTCTTCAGTCAGCCAAGAATTCTTCTAGTCGATTTCAGCCCTAAAGTTTATACCATACTGTGCCTGTTCCAGGCAAAGCAATAACATTTTCACGAAACATGATGACTGATTCTCCTCCATTGACCTCACAAAGCAAACCAAAACAAACACTACTTCAACAGTATTGTGTTCAGTAACCTTTCCATAGAGGGCCATTCTGCGATCATCGATAAATGGGAGCTGCATTAGCCACCTGTCAACACAACATAAACAGGAAATTGTAGCACTATAAAAGTCTGTTCTTTGTTCTAAATATCTACAACACACTTTCATTGCTCTGAGATTGTACTGTCCTCTGCAAAGGCACCCTTGACAAACATGAGCAAGGACCATACATAAAAAATAGTTTAGTTTCACTCTACATTGTAACAAGTGTTTTTGCATTCTACTGATCATAGTGTCCCGAGGCAAGGTCAAAACAGGATTTTACAACATCAGGCAAATAATTATCTATGAAGAGTATGTAAGAGTAAAATATAAAAAAAAATGTAAAGCACAGGCTGGAAAAGGCACTATATAAAAATCATCACAGAATCTCTCATTTATCACAGACTTATCTGCACTCACAAAATGTTAAGCCGGTTTTAAAGCTGTATACAACTTTTCTGGAGAAGAGTCTGCCACCTGCTTCTCTCTGTGGAGATATTATTGTTTTGTCTGGAATGTTCCACAGAATGACATCTCTCTCCTTGGAGACAACCAGGTAATTCCACAAAGTTAACATATAAGTCAGATTTGTGGAGCCCACTCACATAGTTTGAATTAATGTATTCATTATTATTACCAATAAGAACACCGGTATAAATAAAAGCTAGATAAATGTAATGCCATACTGTGTAACATTCCAGGCAAAGCAATTACATTTGCATGAAGACAAGCAAGTGGCGAAACTCCCTCCAGAAATGTTACATAGTGCACCTATAAATAAATGTATTTCTTCATAATTAACATATACATTTTAACTTTATCTTCAGAGAGAATGTTCCGAAGTAGAGTTTTAACTTTCTGCTTCCATGGAATCAGGCAGGTGATTTGCTACCTGGGTTGCTTCAATTAAAGTTAACATTTATTTTTTGGACTATAATTTGCCAGATTATATCACGGGTGCCGGTATTAGCAGAGGACAGTGTATATAACTGTACTGACTCTACTGCAGCCAGGTGGTCTT
This sequence comes from Periophthalmus modestus, assembly GCA_019594935.1. Taxonomy (NCBI): domain Eukaryota; kingdom Metazoa; phylum Chordata; class Actinopteri; order Gobiiformes; family Gobiidae; genus Periophthalmus; species Periophthalmus modestus. The sequence goes on from JAIEZT010000084.1 coordinate 27,397,175, forward strand.
TGACTCTGAGTGATCCGATCTTGCGAGGGTCCACTGCAGTGGTCTTCTGCCCCCTGATGCTCCGGCCCTCCACCCAGGCCAAGGCTACGCTATGCGCACTGACCAGCACCTGTGGCCACGCGACCTCAAACTCCTCTGTGACCCTCGCACTCCCGGGAATGCTATCTCTGAAGGACGAGAACAGACAGATCAGGCTGAGCGGGGCAGCTGTTTGTCTTAAAACACACTACATGAATGGGGAAGAGAGGTAAAACCAAATATTACTGGGTTTGAGAAAGGACTGCACAATTTTGGTTAAAAAAAAATCATTGCAATTTTTATGCCAAAAAGTGTGTTGTGAACTTGTGATTAATATTTAAAGAGTAGTATTCTGTTCTGCACATATGAAAAACTCCAGGAGCATTATATGAACTAACCCCAGAATGTAGAGGTCTAAAAACTACAAAACTAAAAGTTAGCAGTTAAAAAAGATGGGTTTTTTTATTGTTTACAGTGGAGATTCTATTAACTGGAGAACTGCAGTCTTTCTGATTTTGTCATTGCGCCCGCTCAAATTTGTGATTTATATATATAGTGCAGTTCTAGTTTGTGACCACTGGAAAAAACCCTGACCAATGAAGGCTCAGTTTATTTTTCAGTGTAGTACTTTAATAGTGATGTTTTTTAGTGAGATTGTTTGGCCCTGAATACATTAAATAATGCAAAAGCAATAATAAATTGTTCATTTGTTCAGTGACACTTACACCATGATGAGGAGCGGGTAAAGATTGGCTTCATATCCTTGAGGTAGAGAAAGCTTTAAATGAAGAACTAGAAAGAAAAAAAAAACATTTATTAGTAGTAGTTAGTACAAGTTATGAATACAATAAACATGCAAATGTAAACAAAATAATATTATTGCCTGCTGAATAACACTGAAAGAAGCATATACACTTTTCAATGTTATACGCGCACATGTCTTGTATACCATTGTTTTCTGTTGAGATGGTTTTGAACACAGTCTCTGGGAGGTGCTTGTCCTCCAGAGCTTTGGCCAGTGGGCTGTTATCCTCCAACAACACATATCCTATAAAAAGAAAAACCTCTTTGTTTATAGTGTAAATATCTGTGAAGTTGTTTAAGAGAAACACACAGAAAGTCTCCCGTGCATCACATTCTAAGGAAGGAGTTGAAGTACATTGTAAAATATTATATTAATTCATAATTTCATGTGGGCTGTTTTTGTATTGTCAATAAAACACACATGCACTACTTACCACTACTCCCACAAAAGCAATACTTAAATCTATATAAAATAAAGAGCTAAATTAAAAAAACTACTCTAAAGACAACAAATAAACATTCTTTAACAAAGAACAGAAAATCAGCTACTCCAATATAATTTTTTTTCCCTCTGGCTGCAATTGTAAAAACATGGCAGCAGCACTGTGAGAACAGCAGGGGGCACTGTTTATTCACAGTACATTCTGGCCCAGCCTGTCACTGTACCTCCCTCTGCAGGCTGTCATAGGAAACTACAGTTCATTATAGAAGAAACAAGGCAAAGACACTCACTGGAGGGGTCTTTGGTGTTATGAACTGTCACTCTTGGAATTCCCGGACCTGTGTGAGAAAAACAACTATGACAACAAAGTATATCTGATTAATATATCTGTACATTTATAGATAAAGTAGTGTTGCCACAATACTAAAATTTCAAACTCTATTTCGATAAGAAAACACTATTTAGACAAAAGAACATGGTTTTCAACATTAAATCATAGCACTTATTTTTGCATTATTATGTGGCCTTATATCTGTATAATCCCTCAGTTGTTCAGGTAGGTTCCATAGTGGTCCATGGATGTATACTAGTCCATGTGTCCACCAGTAATCTGACCAGAACTGAAGAAGCAGTTTGGAAGCAGCGAAACATCTTCCCTCCTACAACAGTTTTGTCTAGTTGACAGATTTAATATTTTTCTTTTACTACTAGTCTATGAGGTTTTATACTTGTTCTGACACAGCTCAAGATCATTCTAACGCTATTCAGGAAAGGTTTGTTTCTGTCCTGTGAATGTGACTTTTTAGTATCAATACCTGCTCAAATGAGTATCTAGTTTTAATACTAGTTTTAATATCAAGTGGTATCTGATTTTTGCTACCTGTGACAACCGTAATATAGTTCAAATTACAACAATACTGATTTCGGATTATTTACTTTTGTATTTATCTGATGTGTCTTATATATATCAGTGCATATGGCAACAAACAGAAGAAATTATCCACTCTCTCTTCACCTGAGTGTTTTTATGAAATTCATTAATTTAAAATCCAAGTAAATCCTCTTGTAGTAAGTCTAATGTGATATGAGATATTTTGCAATTATAAGAAACCAGTATGAAAGTGAAATATTCAAGTTAGTCATTAACATCTTGAACAAAAGTACACACAGCAAGATGCATATTATGGATACAAGTTATTAAAATTTTGCAGTACAGATTTGGTTTTACACATATCTATATTCATAGTTTTTAAGTGAATTTCAGTTAGCTTCAATCCAATCTCATCTTATTTTAATGTATAAGTCAATATTCTTTATTGTTCTTTATTTTTAATTACTCACCGAGACAGTAGAGGACGAAGTGAGTGTTGTTTGGGCTGAACACGGCTTTGAAGAACTGACATCCATCGATCAGTTTACATGTGATGCACTGTCTCTGGAACACACCGTCCAACTCCACACTAAAAATAACATAGTAACAATAAGGCAATACTGTGATAAAGCAATAGCAAAAGCATCAATATATTCCAACTGTGAACCTCTAAAATGAAATGGTAAATTTGTAGTCTAAAATGTATTGTTTAATGTATTGGTTAGTAGTATTATCATGGTAAGACAAACAACAAACTATTTCTTAACTAATTTTCAATGCAGACAATATTGTCAAACATCCTGAACATACTGTTCAGGATGTTTGACAAAAATGCTGACAAAATAATTAATTTCACTTGTGAATATATGGCACTTGTGTGTGTTAGATTTGCAATCACTGACCTAGATGTGACTTTATTCTTTTAATGTAAAATTAGGGCTATGCAATCTTGACAAAAGATCTAATTGAGATTTTTCTGAAAAGTAGTACGATAAGTGTTGCAATATATGTTTAAAAAGAAGTACTCAGTCTTCATTGTAAACAACATAAACATAACATTGGAGGGAACTGAAATATTAACTAAAACAAGAATGACATGCATTTCAAAACATGTCTGCAGAGGTTTAAACTACAGGTACAAGATCTTTCTATAAAAAGATAGGACATTTTGGGCATTCTATTGTCTAAATAATTGCAGCCACTTACTATTTGATAATTGTGCTAACTCAATTTGCAATTTTAATTCAATTTCGATATATAATGCCCTATGCAAAATGATTTGGTGTTTTTACTTATTGTTTTGTAAAGCAATGTAAGTTACACTAAGTACAAAACAACCCATTTAGAAATACAGTGAGCTGAACTTTCACAATTAAAAAAATGGCTACAGTGAGCTAGCCATGATATAGCATAGTTTAGTTAGTTTATTCATTAAAAAAAAAGTAATATACATTAACCTTAATAGGTGAGATGCATTGTACGAGGTTGTAGCACTAGTGCTAAATTCCACCTGTAGTCCCTGGGCAGGCAGACGTTATAGTCTTTACAGTGACTGGACCATCATAAAAGTTCTGTTACACGATTCACAACCAGTTCTCTCAGCAGCTTAAAATCATCATCCATCATCCAAAAGGACCCATCAGTTCATTCACTCCAGAACATTATCCCCTGTCCACACAAACATCAGTCCACATTAGGGACTGATATTTGTCCATACAATGAGATTTTATAAGGTTTCATCTTTGTATTATCTATAGATTTAAATAAACTACAGTACATGGTTGATTTTTTTGGAGTAAATATATTTTCAAATACTTAGACATAAGGCCAAAAGACAAATTGCTGTGCTATAAAAATGTCATACTTTTTATATCAGTACACATTAATCAGAGGGCTAAGCGAAGAAGTCTTCAAACAATATTAAGTCCTGTATTGACCATGTCTGAATAAATGTAACTATGAACTTGAGTTTCTGTCAGCAGAAGACAAGTGAGTATATTACGTATAAGACATTAGGTTTTCCTGACCACACCGTCATAGCGTTTTCTATTATAAATGTGTCAATTAGATATTTTGCTCGAAGCGTATGGAACACAGCAGAAAACAAATGGCTACATTAATGTGCATTCAGTGCTTCAAATGCAGCTTTAGTTTAGACCACAAAGAGTAAGAGAGAGGAAGGGAGAGGAGGCTGAGAGAGAGGGAGAGAGGAGAAACGGGAGAAAGAGAGGGAGAGAGAGAGAAAGGGGGGGGGGGCAGCTATGGGTGGGAGAAGGATAATGAGGTGATGGGAGGAATAGAGAGAGGGGGGGCGGGTAGAAGGGAGCTATAGAGGGAGAAATAGCAGAGATGGAGAGGCAGAGAGAGAGAAAGTGCAAGAGAGAGAGAGCATGAAAGGGACGATAGATAGATATGGTAGGAAGGAGGGAAAGAAGAAAGAGAGAGGGGGAGAGGAGGGTAGAAAGAGAGGGGAGAGGGGGGGGGAGGAAAATAGAAAGGGTAGAATAGAGAGAGAGAGATGGAGAAAGATATAGGCAAGGAGGATAGGGAGAGCCACAGAGAGGGAGGAGAAGGAGCAAAAGTTGAAGAGAGAGGATAGAAAGAAAAGAGAGAGGGGGAATGTGAGAGAAAGAAAAAGGGGAAGGATAGAGTGAGACAGAAGGAAAAAGAAAGACAGAAAAAAATAGGGATAGAGAGAAAAATGGGGTAGGAAGGGGGAATAGAAGTAGAGAGGAGAGAAAAAGGTGAAAAGAGACAGAAAAAGAGCGAGGAAAGAAGGATTAGGGATAGAGAGCGAGAGAGTGACAAGAGGGAAAGATCGAAAGAAAGAGCAATGGATGGTCAGGAGAAAGGAAGCGAGAGAAGGAAAAAAATAGGGTGTGAAGGAGTGAAAGAGAGAGACAGAGAGAGAGGAATGAGGATTGAGAGACAAAAAAGAGATGAATGTGAAGGAGGGAGGGACAGGGATAGAAAGTGAGGGAGTGAAGAAATGGGAAGGGGAGAAATAAAAAGTCGGGTATGGAGGGTGGGAGGAAGGGAAAGAGAAAGTAAGATGAAGGAGAGATGAAGGGAGGGAGGTAGAGAGAGGAAGGAGGGGTGCCAGAGGAAAAGAGAGCAATGGAGTGAAAAGAGGGCATGAGAGAGAGAAAGGACTGTATCTACACTGTCTGATGTCTTTTGCTTTGGTTTTGACATATGAAAGGCAAGTTGACAGCTAAATGTTTACCTGTACAGATGCCTACTCTGCCGGGACTCCTCTGTGCTCAGAAAATAACTGAAAAACAGACAGAACACAACAAGTTAGTCAACATGGCAATACCTCGGGGTGCTGAGAGTTCACCGTAATTATCCAAAGCATGAATTATTTATAGGGAAGAAATAAACAGTTTTACATATTTCAGCATTTTAATGGACCAAGGAGTGATTTGCTACTTGTGCATGGATCTATCACAGGAATCGATTTTTATAATTAGATGACAATAACAGGTTAATTAATATGATAAGGGAATACAGGCTGAGCATTGGGAATTGGTAATTGATCTAAAAATAGTGTGTTCTAGTGGCAAGGCAAGGCAAGTTTATTTGTATAGCACAATTCATCCACAAAGTAAGTGCTTTACAAAATAAGAACATTAAACATTAAAATAACAATACAAACAAATCAAAACATAAATAGTCATCATAAAATTAACATATCATATCAATAACATAATAGATCAATCAGAAGTCAATTTATTTTATCAAAGGTTTATAGGAAAATAAAAATAAGGGAAAATGAAAGAAAGTTACAAAACAAAAGATGTATTAGTATTAGTGGACTGACTGAATTCGACACTATTGTGACATGGATGGCGAGCACAGTATATTATATATTATGCTCATGTTTTGACAATTAAATGCTAATCTCCATTGTATTAGATTTCCACACTCGCATGTCCAATCTTGGTTGCTGTTTTTGAGGAGTGGTTAAAGATACTGGAGCGTGACTGGTCTTGCATAGTTTTACATAAATAGTTTTACACATATTATTTTACTACTATTCTCAGCCTTATTTTTTATTGAACTGTGCTATTGGAATTATATACTTTCCTTTGTGGATCTAGCTTTAACACTTGCCACTAAATTTATACACACAGAAAGATAACTTATTGCTTCCGACAGGGAGATTTTGCTTTTAAATGCTAGCCTTCACTTCAAATGCTATAGCCTCCGCTGCATTCTGTTTTCCACACTTACTTGTCCAATTTTGGGTGGAGTTTTTGAGAAGTGGTTGAAGGCACTGAAGGGTGACTGGTCTATTTTATTGCTATTTTCCCCTAACCTTATATACATCGAAATACAACCTATTGCATCTAACAGATGGATTTTGCTTTAAAAATGACAACTTTTAAATTCTAGCCGGCACTATATTGTTTCCTGACTCGCTTGTCCAATCTTGGGTGCTGGTTTTTGAGTTGATGGGGCTGGAAGGTGACTGGTCTTTCACGTACATTTTTGCAGCCTTCTCGTCCAGGGCACACAGTGAGGTGACATCCCAGTTTCCCGATGTCAAAAAGCGTGGAGGTACTGTCGGGGTGGCAGGCTGAGTAACACAGAGAAAAAACATTAGAGTCAAGACAGGCCCTGAATAAAAACAGGAATATGGAAAGTGTGTGAGAGAGAACAGCGAATAGCATAGTAACCAGGGCAGGAAATTACAGTAGCCAAGAAGTCTCCTTTTGTAATGTTAGGCTGCATTCATACTTCTACTGGTTTGATCCTGGTTTAATCCTGATGTAGACTTGTAGCCCCAGTTTAGTTCCAGTTTTGATGATGACGATGATGATGAAAGAGTTGAATTACCAGCATTTACTATGTTACACTATGAGCCCTCCAACCAAGGACTGCAGATAGAAATGAGCTGTTCACATACTGTCTGGTATCTCTGTGCTTATACTTTATTAATATTGGGTGCAATTTAAATGTCTGTACTGTATGGCTCCTCTTCATTTGAGGGACTTATGAATTGTGCTATACAAATAAACTTGCCTTGCCTTAATGCAGCCCTGCTGTGTCCAAAGCCAGGCTCAAGATCAGGGGTGACAGAGCCTTTTCTGTGGCAGCGCCCAACTATTGAACAGCCTCCCTCTGCCTGTCAGATCCTCTTAGTCAGGTTAAGACTGCACTGAAAACTCACCTCTTCTCCCTGGCATTTAATACTAGGTAGACATGATATCTTGGTGTTTTATTTTTCTTTTCCCGTGTGTCGTATTATCTGTAGATTTGTTTCTGTTGACTTTCATGTGAAGCGCTTTGGTCAGCTGAAGTTGTTTTAAATGTGCTATAAATAAACTTGAATTGAATTGAATGTAATTGTATATTGTTCCAATAAATAAATTGTGGTGGATACCTCTGCCACCACTCAACATTATTTTCTTTAGTCAGAATGATATTTCACATTTCCATTAAGTTACATTAATTACACTACACATAGCGTAATATAATTCCTTTATTTAGACATATATTTTCTAATTTGGGTGCACACATTTTAGTTAATATCTGTCTGAATACAGTTTACTTACACTTGTTTCTTTTGAATTGCCAGACAAAAGAGGAGGGCAAAAGGAGAGCCTATCTGAAAGATTTCTAATTTAGTTTGCTTGGTTTGGTTAAAGTTACTTTATTAATCACTGTTATTATTTTCTGTATAGTTATAATTATTTGTCTTATTGTTACTTTGCCTAAGTTAGTAGTTAAGTTTATCTTTAGTTTAATACCTCCCTCTTGTATTTATTTTGGGTTAGGCCTCTTGTATTTAAAAAGCTCAGTTATTTTGTGTGTTTGGGTTAGTTTTGGTTATTTTCTTGTTAATTTGGCCCCATTTGGGCCCAGCTTTTTATTAAATATTATCGGAACCATTTTTGAGCCTTTGTTAAATTATATTTTTCCCTTAATTAAATTTCCTATTTACTTCAAAAAAAAATGTAATTAACTTATTTTTACACCCTGCCTTTCTTTTGGGTCCATTACATGTATAAATGAAGTTTTAAAAAATAATAATAATGTGGTGTTTGTACAAGTGTAAACACAGCCAGAGCAACCTTGTTTTGAAGGTGATTAAACAATCAGATGGGGAAAACACTGAAAAGATGAAATAGATAACATATTTTGACATAACAAGCAAGCAATACAAATTAATTATGGCAGTGAGCAAGAAAGTTAATGTAATGTGATAATGCAATCTAAAGTCTGACAAACTTGTTGCAGAAGCTTGGTTATAACGTGAACAACATAAATCACCACTGCAGCCAACATGTGAAAAGAAAATCTGTTACTAATTGCATTTAGTGTATTTTGAAATGTGACCTTTCTGGTGGAGGGTCTGCCACCTGCTTATCTCCATGGAAATGCTATTGCTGTGCCTGGAATGTTCCACAGTGGCAATAAACTTATCTATCTCCATGGAGATAGAGATAGATAAGTTTAATGCCACTGGGCCATAACTAGAGCTAGTTATGGGTAAGGTCTTTGGAGAAGTGAGACAGCTCAATTAAAAGTGCAATCTATCTATTATTTTACCTGTAAAAAGATTGTAATTGAACAAATGCAGGATAAATACATTTAATGTTATACTATCAAATAGTCCAGACAAAAAATTACCAGAAAAAATATGAGCAGACAGCCCACCAGAAAAGTTACTCAGTGCACCTTTAATTGACAAAAAGAAGAACCAGAGAAAATAATACAATATAATTCAGCCCTGGAACCTGATTAATATACAGTGACAATATGAGATACAGAGTAAGTGGTTTTATTTATTTTTAATTTGAAGTTGGGAGTTGGCCAGAGAGAATATTTAAGCAGCATTCCTTTCTATTATTCATAAGATGATGAATACACTTGCATCTTAAATGCCAATTCTGTAAAAAAAAAATGCAAATATGACAGCGCTGGCAAAGTGGCATATTTTTTGTATAATTTTAGATAAATAAAGCGCTATAATGTGATTTCATGAAGTCCCTCTCTCGGATGGGGACAGAACCCAGCTAATTTTGCTGTATCAACATGTTATTTGTTAGAAATATCCAAAGGGAAATCCATAATTGTTGAACCTATATATTTTACTGGTTCCCAATCTGAGTTAAACATTACAGGCCTTTAAAAAAGGACTTAGTTTCTTGTTATATGTGCATTTTTGAGGAATTTATCAGTCAAATGATAGATAATGTGCAGGTAATAGATAGGTAAGTTTAATGCCATACCATGGGACATCTCAGACAAAAAAGCAATAACATCTATCATGGAGATATGCAGGTCACAGATCCCTGAACAGAAAAGTTACATACTGCACCTTTGAGCTAAATAGACTCAAACTTTGATGGGGTTCAGATTTGAAGTATTTTGTGAGGAGTCTTTTCAATGTATTCTGGTAAGACATTTTTCACATTTTGCCAAGAAATTATACAAATCTAATTAATTTTTTACCCTGACCTGAGCAGAGAGATTGGCGATGTGATGAAACTCCCCGCTGGCTCCTTGTTTGGCCGGAAGGATGGTATAAAACACAGGACCCTCAGAGGAGAACAACGGCAAATCCTGCAGCCAGAGGCACAAAAAAGCCAATATCAAAACACCACACAACGCTGCCAATTACCAATCACTGCACCTAGGAATAAGAGTTAAAATCACTTTAATCCACGATATGACTCTTGATTTGAGTAGTTTCAATTAGGCCTGTCACGTTAACACATTTTGAAGTGCGATAAAAATCCTGATAAAAATATAGATGATAAGGATAGCCCTAAAGTGGGATTATTCCAAAAGAGCTACTCTAAATGAGCAACGATGTTAAAACATGATCTGCAATAAATTTATAGCAAAATTAACTTTTGTAGTTAGTTTGCATCAACAGAGAACAACAAACAACAAAAAAATAGAAGTAATTTATTCAACTCTGTATATCTCAAATCTTATTGTAGTACAGAAAAATAACAAAACACTGGTACAAACAGTACCACGATAAGTACTGACCCCCAAAAATGACTGTTCCATCTTTGAATCTCTGAATAAGAGGTGCAACATTCAATAGATTAAAAGGCAAGCTCTCAGAATTATTAAGATTTAGCCAAAAACAATGTTGTATTATGCAGAGAAGTACTTGTAAACAGCATCTTCATAAGTGAAAACCTTATTAAACTGTCCAGTCACTCTGCAAACACCAGATAACTCACTCTATGCTTTCTCCTTTCTGCTGTAGTCCATAAAAATCCTTAGAATCCTAATAAAATAATAAGGTTGAATAATAAAAAAAAATACCAGCAGCCTAGTAGATTTATTTTCATTTTAGGTGCACAATATTTCATAATTCTTAATGGATTAAAAGAATTGCACGGGGAGAGAATATGCAAATGTCTTAAATCCTCAAGCAGAGATCTTCTGCTTAACTAAGACAAACTATCTTCAAACAAGAAAATTAATCTAGATTCAATAACTAAGCAAATATCATCTATGCATAACTACTCAAATATTATTTATAATTGAATAATAATGTACCAACTGGTCTAGTGCTTTTTTGGAAACTCTATGCTGTTTTATAATGTATTCTTCATTCAAAAGTTTGTAAATTGTAGCCACAGCTGCCCTAGAGTAATTGACACATGTGGTTGCCAATCTTTGCCATTGCTTCTGCGCCCATTCAAGCATACACAAGGTGATTAAATTTCTTTGATCATTGATTGGTGAAGAGTGAGGAGAGGCAAGAAAATCAGAAGAAATTATTAAATGAAAAGAGATAGTCTAATTTGAACAACCGTCATTCTAATCAGAAGTCAAGTAAGTATAATTATAGACTACAGTAACCATTTTGCTCTCAGTGAAAATTTGATTTATTTTCCCTGTCAAAATAACAAATTTTGAGATTCAATATATTTCAGCAGAAAACATCACAATAATCAATCGATAATATTGAAACTTCTTTATGTTACCGACACAATCACTCTAAAACAGGATAATCCCACCTTTTCTAAATGTGCAATATTGTTACTTAGTATCTATAATAAGTAATAGATTTTTTATTACTCAATTCTCAACAGCTCTCAATAGCCTACAAAAGAAATAACTACTGAGCCGCAAAATATGAATGATAAGTTGATATGGTATTAACTGATATTTGCAATGACATCGCATTGGGGGGACTACTTAGAATGTTCAGCAGTTACCATAGTCACACAATACACACACAGCAAACACAGGCTGTTAAGTTTTAAGATCATCTGGAAAAAAAAGGGAAAAAATGTGTTTGATTTTCAACAAAAAAGGTGAGACTCTTGGCTATCGCTAGCTAGCTTGTTCTGTAATGTTAACAGAACAACTCAGTTCACCTGTTGTAGTTCCAGGTAGATCAGTTGTTTATGGTCAGATTAAGTCTTAAGTCTAATTTAAGTAACAGATCTTCAGACAGAGCAGTGCTTCCAGTTAGCATCACACCCCCGGGGAATGTTGATGACATCAGTTGAAAAGTATCAATTGTGACAGGCCTAGTACTATGTAACATAAGGATACATACCTGCCGCTGGTTTTGCATTATATCCATAGTCATTTTGTGTTTCTGTAGAGAGATAGAATAAACACACATTAGTCGAGCCCTGAATTCAACACAGCATCTGCAGCACTGTGTAAACAAAGCTCTTCTTTCTTATTAATTATTCAAAACAGCCTCAACAGATAACTGGAGCTAAGAAAATGAAAATGTTCTACTTTTGAAATGTGGAACAAAACCTGGGATATATATAACTGTCTGAAAATTCGTCTTGTCCATCAAATGGCCTTAAATATAAACCCAGGAGATTTGAAGGTTTAAGAAAATCAATCGTAACTCACAATGTGGAATACAATTTATTTCATTTAATGCTTTTATTTTAGTAGATACTTTTGAGATTTTGAAACCTGTCAATAAAGATTTTAAGATATAAAGAAATGAATCCTGTCTACTCCCCATATCATACTATAGTTTTGAAGATATAAGGTAAGTTTGTGATCCAAGATATGACTGCTTTTTGCTTCGCTTATTTTGAAACTTTTTAATGTGTTTATGAATTCAATCTTAATTAAACAAAAAAAACATAATTCCAAGTGTTCACCTTACTACCATTAAGTAGATTTTTAACTTGTAATCGAGTATAACTCTTCTGTACTTGCTGATCTTATTGGCCAGAGCTCAGAGAATGCGTAATAAAAACTAGCATCCTAACGCATGCTTCCTGATTATCACACAATAAATCCCTTCAGGCACATGGCACACAGCAGACATATTTTGACCCTAAAAGTTGCTTATACAGTAAATCTGTACCGGGGCAAGACAGATTTCACTCAAATACATGGAAAAGTAAATCGGGTACAGTGCTTTTAAACACATTTTTTTGTGTTCTCTCCAACTGTATTGTCTCCAACTGATTTATGGCCTCTTGACTTTACACCACTAATATCCATGTTGAATGTTTGGCAGATACAGAACTCATTGATGAAAAAATGGTGAATAATCAATTTGTGTGTAAGCTGTGAAATTAATTGGATACATGCATAAAATGGTTTGCCAAGTGATACATCAAAATTGACTAGAAAACCTATTGGGAACTGAGGAAGAGAGGAGGAGAGCTCTTTCATGCTTGTGAGACACAGTGTAGAAAATCAATCTCAATTTGCAATAGAGAATAAAAAGAGCCGATTTCCCTAAAAGCCTTTACAAATTTAACTGGGATTAGACTTGCCCAGCGAGGTCCCAGAGGTTGGAGTCTCTGTATTTGTAATGACCGAACCAGAACTAAACCAGGTCTAAAACCACATTAAGGTCAGTCTGAATGAGAACTAAACCACAACAAAACCAAGAAGTGCACCAGGACTAAAGGGGCTTTCACACTTGTCCTGGTTTGGTCCTCGTTTGAGCTCAGTTCAGTCCTGGTGAAGACTTGGTCTGGTCAAGTTCTAGTCGTGATCTACACAAGATTAAGGTTGTTTTCACACGTTAGTGCGTTCTGTGGAGCGATCGCAGTGCGCACTAGATTTAGTTCTGTTTACTTTACTTTTGGGTCATTCAAAATGTTAAAACCAGCCTTAGTTGACGCAGGATTTAAAGGTATTTATGAAAAAATTATCTCTTGTGAGCTTTACGCTATATATGAATGTTGTTACCTTCTCAAAAACATACCTGGAGTTGTGTTTTGTTTCATTCACACATGGTTTGAGTAACCCTTTATCACTAGTCTGTCTACATCTCCAAAGCTCAAAATGCTCCGTTCCACTTTGTGCTGTCATGAAGCAGTAGTTTTCAAGTTAACAGCTACCTTTAGTTCAGTAGTACACACTGGAAATTCCAGGGCTTAAAGTATCCAAATTATTCTAGTAAAGGTGCATGGATTTTAAAAACACAGAAGAGCAATTACCACAGAGTTTTCTGTTTGAGAGAACTCAGCCTCAAAATGCAGAGTTTGAGTGTCAATGAAATAAGACATAACTCTGACTATGTTTTTTATGAGGAAATAATATTATCAAAAAACATGAGGAGGCAAACCCACCCCGACCAGAAAGTGATTTTTTAAGCTCCAGATTTTGTCTTTACGACAAAACCATGGCCCAACCAGGTTGAATCTTATAATCCACATAGTCTTATACTGCACTATCTCACCTCTGAACAGGCTCCAGTGGTGGCCTCACACACGCACAGCACTGATTGGTTCTGAGCTCGGTTTAACCATCGGACAGCCAGACGTGTGCTGCTGATCCACGTTACCATGGAGATATAACTGTCCCTGAAGAAACAAAGGCGAGAATAATATACTCACTATACTCAAATTTAAAACTTGATTTACATACTACAGAAAAGACTAGATACTCTTTTTAATACAGCACACTAGTCATTTTCAAAACAAAATAGTAGTTTCTTTAATTATTATCACATACTAGTACTAGTATAGTTGAAAACCACTGACAATAACTATTCTGAAAGGTCAAAATTTGTGCTATTAATGGGATTCAGTACTGATTCTTGTTGACATGAGTATCTTGTTTTGATACTGGTTTTAGAATGCATTTTATCTTGCAAGACATTTTTTGAAAATGATGCAATAGAGTGGGGTTAGATTGTCTGATTGCATTGGACATCATGAGTCTAAAGAGTGGAGAGTTCACTGCAAAAATGTATGAGTCAAAATGTCAGCATACATTCAGAATATTATAAGATATAAAGAGCCTGTACCTGATTTTAATGTATGCTAGTCAAGATTAATGCTATATACATTATGCACTGTATGGTAAAAGCAGATAAATAAGAAAAAAAATGAGGCTGTAATATATGTTGTACACATTTTTCAAAGCGTTTTGTTGTGTACCAACTAATGCAGAAGCACAGGGTCACTTCTTTGTGTACAATCAGGCATATTGTTACTAAGTATCATTAGAGATGTTATGCTCGAATCTACAGTTCTACACAGGTTTCAATCTTTTGAAGTGGAAGGTTTCAGAGTGTTTTGAAGCACTGTTTCAGATCACATGAATTCTGCAAATGAAGCCTTGTTGTGTCAATCATATGAATCATCAATCAATCATCTTTCAATTGCATGAAGTTCTGACAGGCAACCAACAGATAACGCTATTGTCTAATATAGTTAGTGTTTCAAAACAGTGTTGTACATGAGACTATCCCAAACGGCGCTGACAGTTCAACAAAAACAATTTCTTGACTCATGGTTCAAAATCAGGCACAGATCCTTTAAGTAGTAAACAAGCTGCCAATTTGACCACTCACTAGCACAGCTCAAATCAATGTTAAAATTATTCATTCAAAAAATGTTTACCTTTGCAGATATTTATATTTTTGCAGTGTAGTTTTTCCAAAGTCAGTTACCTGGATTTGAGTGAGTCCGGTGCTAACATCTCCAGGGTATGAGCTGGACCATATAGATTGACTACAAACAGACTCACAGATGGGATGTTTGAACCGGCCTGACAGCAAAAGTGAAGCAAAAAGATATCAAGTACCATTTCATGTCAGAAACACATCTTTTCAAATAAGTTTATACCTTTGGGTAGGGAAAGAAGATGTTGGACGGGTAAAGACTGCCTAAAAAGTGAGGAATCTCCATGGCAGGCGTGGCAGAATTGTTGACTGTGAGGTAGGCCAGTCGAGCACCATCCTCAGACCACCAATGGGCAACATATGTCAGAAGAATCTCCTCTGTTTGAGAAAGACACAACAAATGATTTATGTTTCAAGAAGTAGAGACTTAAAGCTAGGATCTGTAAGTTTATATTTTATTTTTTTCCATTTCCATTTTTTCCATCCCCCTTCCCCCTCAACTGAGCTCTGTTCAGACTCACCTGTGTTCTCTGGTCTTCCTCTGTCAGGCCAAACCTGGCACACTATCCAACTGCAGTAACGTAGATAGCATAATGGTGTTGTGTGAGAATACAACAGGGCCATTTTGGCCAATTTAATTACAGATGGTAGCTTTGAAGTGCATATGACTTTTTCCTTGTATGACAATTCTGGCGAATAGTATAGTATATCTTTTTACTTCCTGGTTGAACATGGAGAGAAAATGTGACAAAAGTATAAGGTACCAGTAATAACAAAAAATAAAGTGTCTCATCCCTTGGGCTTACAAATTGGTGGTAGAGAAGATGAGGAGATAGAGAGGCTGAGGAGGCTGATGGCTCAGCTGCAGTGGTGGAGGTGGGATGGAGCACAGCTGAAATGTTAGAATGAAGGACAGAGAGAGTGCATTTATATGAATGGCATGAGAGGTGCGTGTACTGTTGAGAGAAAAATGTTATTAGTAGGGGATCGAGACAGACAGGTGAAAGATTAAGGGATCAATGACCCAATACTTCTATTCAATCTAGTGAAAATAAGAAAGTAGAATATATACACAGCAGTAACAAATAAAACTTAGTCATAAGTTTTATGTCTATGAGTCATAAGTATTGTGACGTATTATCCTGCAACTTTGCAATATCACTAAAAGAAACTCTTTTGGTCCTGGTTAAATTTAGATTATTTTATTTCCTTTCGGCTCTCGGCAAAGCTCCCATTTTTCCTTGTTCTCTGCACCCTGTTCTCTCAAATATAACTATATGCACTTACGCCTCCCATACAAATCAGATTTTTATAAATATTGTATTTGTTTATTGATTTTACTTGATTTTCCACAGTATGGCCTTAACTTATCTATTACCATGAGGACAGCACTAAGCCAAGTTACAGGCCACATCTGTGAAGAAATGTGAAACTGCTCACAGAAATAATGCACATTTTTAGTTTTGCTAGCAATAAAATAACTGTCATTTAAATTCAGCTACTGATGAATTAAATGTCATACTATGTAACATTCCAGGAAAAAAACATCATCAAGACTTGCAGGTTGCAGACCCCCAGCAGAAAAGTTACATAGTGCATCTTTGAAGCTACCATTTGTAATTAGACTCTTAGACCCGCCTCTATTGTGTTCCACGTAACAGCACTAGATGCTATCTATACTACTGCTGTCAGATAGTGTGTTGGCTTTGGCCTGACAGAAGAGGCCTAGACAGCACAGGTAAGTCTGAACACAGGCCAAGTGAGGGGAGGGGGAAGAGGCTTCACATCTGTCATCTACTGGTAAGAGATTAAATAAAAGCACAGTTCAGAAGCTTTAAGTAAACTTCACTAAAATCTCTGGTATTTGCCACCTCTTCATGTACACACTAGCTGGTTCTGCTCTTACCCTCATAGGTCCAGTCTGAGATGCCGTTGACCACACGTTCCTCTGGCTCTGTGGTGGTCAGGCGCAGGGCTCTGGCAGTGGCACTCTGTTTGTAGTAGATATCTCCCTCAAACACATAGGCCTGGCACAGACACAGACAGGGGTAAATCCATTATCAAACATGGGACATTTACAGGCTGCCATTGGCTGTCTGTGTGAACACGGGCTGGACTCCAAGTGTGAATGAATCAGTAGCCAACGCACTAAAGTTAGAGCCAGTACATCTCTTTCCTGCCAATATAGAAGTCACTGTGTCAAATTTATTGTAAGAAGATCAGTAAAAACATGGAGGGTCTGCCACCTGCTTGTCTCCATGAAAATGTTATTGCCTTGACTATTCACCTTATTATTCAGGTTGCATTATTTTGCATGGGGCTGCCAATCTTGACAGCAAATAAGTTCTATATGGACTGCAAAACTGTTCTAAAGCCTCCCAGAGAATTGATGCATTGTTGAACAATAAAGTTCCACAATATGGCATTAAACCTGCCTTTTGCCATGGAGGCAGGGAACGTGACCTGGCCAAGTTAAAGGTTAGATCAGTGGAAAGGCATGTCCACTTGTAATTGAATCAATGTCAGATATGGCATACTGTAGAACATTTCAGGCAAAACCATAACACACCAATTTTGCTTCATTACCTCAAAGGCTCTGTGATAAATAAAAAGTTACTTACACTAGGGCTGCAAGATTTATTTCCAATAGTATTGAAATTAAAATCGGAATTTTAATGGAGCAATTAGCTAATCTCTAAGGTTGCATTTTTTTGTATAGTAATATAAGCTCCTCTCCAAACAACATAAGGTGTTTATAACTGCATTTAGAACCCCCAAAACAGTTATAACTTGCACTGTGAAGGGAATCTTGATTGGAAAAAATATATAGCAAGAGCAGTATAGATTACATTTACATTTAAACCAGATATTATTGCCCCTACATTTGTGATTATTATTTATTTATTTATTTATTTATGGTTGTTGTTATTATTGTCTTCATTCACAATTCAAGGGCCTGTTCTAGTCAAGATTAATTCTCTTTACATCATGCATTGTATGGTAAAAGCTGCTAAATAAGAAAAAAAATGAGACTGTAAAATTGGCTTTCTCAGGTAATAACTAACAGGGTCACTTTTTTTCGTCCAATCAGGCACATTCTTACACACTTGATTCTCTGCCATTATGCATTTTCATGACACAAAAAAAGCAAATAATAAGCAGAGATTGGAGAGCTATAAGGATCTGCATGCCACTATCCCAGGTAGGGCGGACAGGACCCCAGGTGGGGCTTAAAGTTCAAACTAAAACAGATTCCTGACTCATGGTTTGGTATTCCCATTTTGGTATTCAAGTGTGAATGAATCTAAGTGAGCCAATTTATATCTCGCCAGTCACTAAATGTTCATGGGGCAGGGGCTAATAACAGCACAGGGAGGTTCAGATAAATGATAGCTCATGTTAAATCACTACAGAAGAGTATCAGGTCTGAGCTCAGATCCTGTTCATGATGACAGGTAATGATGTTCTTATTAAGAAAACGTCAAAATGAACTGTTTCCAATTCACTCGAACATGCAGAGCATAAACAGGATCTTGTTCATAAATTAAATGAGTTTAAAGTGAGTGAGTGGCTTACCAGCTGGTTTCCTTGTGGTCCCCAGGAGGCATACTGCAGCGCGGCCTTCTCCCTCAGGTCCTGCAGCTCTCTGAAACACACAGTGGTGGCGGTGAGTGCACGGAGGACCAGGTCCATGCCCACAAGAGAACTACAGATGCAACATTTAGAGCAAGTGCTGGTTCATGCAACACTTTTCTATACAAGATTATAGTCTTCAACAGGCAAGCGTTTTCCTTCAAGGCATTTACAGGCAATGATCAATACTGCAGGTCCTACTGAAAACTTTAAAACCAGGTTTACATAGAAATATTGAAGGACTCATCCTCCAGCAGTATTTCACTGAGTCTATGGGAAACATGAATGTCAAGCAAAGATTTCTGTTTCAGACCATATTGTGGGACCTGCAAAGCAGACGGATGAGAGATGCATGTCTGACGCCATGATGCTCGGATGCTGGGGTCAGTTCTACAGTCCATGGGTCTCATGCCCAGTGCATCCATGCAGTAGCATTCTTCATTCTACCTACCCAGACGCCACATTGTAGATGGCATAGGAGGCTGTGAAGGACTGAGTGAACACCTGGAAGAGTAAACATATCATGCAAACGGGTGTGCAGCACTGAAATGACACATTTTAGTGCTCACACATGCACTAAGTGAATGAGACAGGCCCTAAGCAGAAAGCAACACAAGAGGCTGTGCTGTACTCTGACTCTGAACCTCTGAAGGCAGCACCTCTGGCTGCAGAGCGAAGCCAATTACTCAAACACATTGTTAGTACAGAAATGTGTTTTTATTTAAAAATAAAGCAGCAGCAAGTGAAACATTGTACATGTGCCCATAAAATCACTTTTAATATTTTCAATGTAAATTTTATAAAGCCAGTCATTGAGCACTAAACTTAATTTATACTGAGGCAGTGTGTTGTACACATTGATATTGCATCAGATCACACAGAGCCTGAGGGTCATCACAGAAAACACAAAGAGGAGAAAGTTTGAACAGGACTTTTCTCATTAAGTGGCATCATTACAGTTAATATCTATCTTGCAGAGGCTGTTGCAACCCTGACTCCACTGACTCCATCGCAGCTGCTCGATGAATAATTAAATTAACTCGACGAAACAGATTAAAGAGCAAAATCGATGTGGGTGCTTCAGTATGCATGTCTGTGTGTGTCTCCAGCTCCATTGATCACAACTTTACCTGATGAATTCTACGTTATTTATTGATCTGCTCTGCTTCTCTCTGCACACAAAGAGAGGGAAGCAGGCTATTTGCCCATTGGCCCTGTAAAAGCCTTAGCCTCCATGAAAACTAGTCCCAAAAGAGATGAAATGTCACATCTTCTGCACAGCACACTTAGCAACAAAATTGGATTTCTTTCTCAGCTGTTTGTTGTGGGGAAATGTAGGGATCTAGCATTAGTAAAGCTGCAGGTATACAAGAAAAAATACATGGAGGGATTGTTGTAACACAAATGCAAGTGGTAAGTCCTGATGGGAGGAGGTACAGAGCTGCAGATGTAAAACCAAGCAGCAGAAGAAGGAGCTATCGCTGCTTTTGGTGGATCTGAATTCTCCTAACCAGTGCGGGAATATCAGCTGTACAGTAAAAACTACAACACCAAGAAAACGGACTACAGCAAGCGCACCATCCTCCACTACTGAGTCTTATGAGAATTATTTAAACTTTTCATTCTTTACAGTCAATGATTTCATCACAACAGTAGCCTACATAAACAAAGTGACTGTACATGAATGAAGAGCTGTGTTAAACCAGCACACATATAATCTGCACACATATGATCTCTAAAAAATTTTCACATGAACCACCTCCAGCACGATATAAGCACAAGTGTGGAGCAGGGTATAATGCATATTCACCATCAGCAGCATACATCCCCTGTCACAGAAAGAACAAATACAGCCCTTTTGTCTGACAGCAGCTCCAACTGAGCTGTTTTTTTCAGCACTTATAGTTTATGCAAATTAGATTTGTACTTTTAAGTTTCCTTTCTATAAAACGTAAACAAATATGGAGGAAGCTACATTAAAGACATTATACTATCAAAGAGTGGCTTTATAGCATAGTGTATAGTATATAATATAGTGCTTAATATGTTGTAATAGTTTTTTCATGCAAAAGATTATAATTAATAATCTGCCGTAGAGTATAACTTGCAAATAAGTATTTGTAAACTTTCAGTTTGCTCTGTGCAGTGAATTGTGGGATGGTTAGCAGGTGGTGCTAAAGGAGCTACGAAAGGAAGCATAATTGTTCCATTTCTTACTCGTTCCTAAGTACTCTGATCAATTCGGATGGTCTTGTCACAGCTGACGATGACGCACGTCTGGGTCAATGATAATGATAGCTTCCTAGGTGCATTTAACCAAGTCGAATGGGGCCATTGATTTATATTGACTATTTTTGTACATACATCATTTTCACTTAACAATGAACTACCGGTATGTAACTTTCGGACATCTGCTTGTCTCCACGGAGATGTTATTGAACATGAAAAGAAAAACATGAATTCTTGCTGTCAGAGGGTGGACTTGGCTCTCCACAGATCTGACCTGTACCAAGGCCTGGGAGCATCCTCTGTGTTTCTTCATGGAGTTAAATAAAGTATAATGCCATACAGCGGCACATAACAGGCAATAACATCTCCATAGAGACAAGCAGGTGGCATACCTTTCATAAGAAAAGTTACATAGGGCACGTTTAAATGGTCAGATTTTGCTGCTTCTTTAATCTGAGAGGTTTGGCTTATTTTTATACCAGAAACAGCTGTGAAATGGGGGAAAAGCAAACCTTATAAACATTGTTGCCTCCTCTTAATTGGCTAGTAATTATGGTAAAAGCATTTGTCCTCCAATCCAAAATTAGGCAATGCGACCCCAGCCACAATCAGTGTATGAGATTGTTAGGTCTTTAGACAAGACACTTCACTGATATAAGGAAAGATTACACTGTTGCTATAGAAATCTTTTGAATGATAAAAAGTTCTCAAAATGGCAGCTATAAAGAGAAACTGAAACTCATGAATATGTTCAGTATTACAATTATAACACAATAGATACAGTACGTAATACATAACAGAGAAAGGCTGAGCGTGCAGGTCAGGCTGTGTATGTACACTGCCCGGCCAAAAAAAAGTCGCCTGGATTTAGCTAAGCAAATAGATACAAGCCTCCTCCAGTTGGTCAGGTCTAGGTTCAGCACGTGCTCAAAGAATAATGTCAGCTGACTACCTGAATATACTGAATGACCAGGTTATTCCATCAATGGATTTTTTTCCCCTGATGGTACCGGCATATTCCAAGATGATAATGCCAGGATTCATCGGGCTCAAATTATGAAAGAATGGTTCAGGGAGCATGAGACACCATTTTCACACATGGATTGGCCACCATAGAGTCAGACCTTAACCCCATTGAGAATCTTTTCTCCTTCTGGAGAAGGCTTTGCACAGCAGTCAGACTTTACCATCATCAATGCAAGATCTTGGTGAAAAAATTATGCAACACTGGATGGAAATGAATCTTGTGACATTGCAGAAGCTTATCGAAACAATGCCACAGCGAATGCCGTAATCAAAGCTAAAGGCGGTCCAACCAAATATTAGAGTGTGTGACCTGTTTTTTGGTGGTGACTTTTATTTTGGCCAGGCAATGTATGTATGTATGTATGTATGTATGTATGTATGTATGTACATATGTATATCCTTGTAGGTTTTCTTTCGTATATACTGTGCAGTTGAAACTTGCTCAGCATTTTCCCAAGACAAATTCCCCTTTGGGCATATTTGATTTGAAGTTGTAAGAAGCTGCACATGAAAGCCGGTAAGAGCAAAACTGAAACACTTGATGATAGAGTGAAGAAAACAACCAGGAAAGACACAGAAAGGTCAAACGCCGCAGAAAACAAGTACAGTCAACAAAACTCATCTCAACCATTCTTCAAGGGCGCTGCCACCTGTACCGCATTTATGATCTGCTTATAAATGCCATGATTCCAGCCATGATTTTACATTGTAAAAACTGCTGCGGAGGTGAGCACAATCCTATGTCGAGGTGATAAACTGTGGTACCCTGAGCATCTGTCTCGGGGAGGCTCGGGGAATCTTAATGTGATTGCCAGTAACGTGTCATAAATCCTGCACATCGCTCCTCCTTATCCGCTGTTTCTACGTGAGCTGTACCTGCCCCCTCTCCAGTGAAACACCAAGGGATTCTGGGTTATAAAAAATCAGATTACAAGAGCATAGCCTTGTCATGATAACTCATTTTGAAGTGCAATATATACCTGAAGAACATATAGATGATAAACAATAATACTGAATGGCATTATGCCACTGACACCATAACCCTAAAGCAGGGTTTCCCCCAAAAAGCACAGCACAGTGTGCAATAAATGAACGAAAGCCGTAGAAGTAATTTATTCAATTCTCTACATTTAAAAAACATTCCCCATTAGCACAAAGAAAAAGTACCCACAATAAATATTGACCCTTGTTATGGAAATAACTGTTCCATCTATCATGTATTGAACGATAAGTCGATATTAATCATCATGAACGACCTTTAAGAGTGACAAAAGAAGAAAGAATTAAAGCAGAACTATTATGCAAAACTTTTTATATGTTATAGTTGGTTCCCCTTCTCATTTACCCTCTCAAAGTTGTATTTAGTGTGATTCATGCATCTTTATACTCCTATATTCAAGACGTCATTGCTCTAATCACCCCGTTTTGCACCGCCACCAGTATATGCCAACTGCTCTGTGTTTACTTTGTCCAACAATTTTATTTTCTTAAAATTGGTGATATGTGTAGGATTCAGCAGCGCTGTCTTTCCATTTTGGCTTTTTTTTACTCTACTTGTGAGTGTGATGTGCAGCTATCCATAAGAGGTGCCGAAACCTTGACAGCTCTTTGTTATGATGTTTATGATAGCGTCAGCTCTCATGGTGCAATGCCATTTTAATTATTTTTTTAATTTTTAATTTTTTTTTAATGAAGTCTTTTCAGATCAATATTGTGATTTAAAATGTCCAAATTATAATATAATGATCCACAGGTGTCATAGATTCTAACTATAACAGGCTCACATAATTAGTATTAGTTATTAGTATTTTGCAATCATGATGAAAAATATTCTTCCTGTAGTGTTTCTACTAAAGCCCTCTGTACCTGCTCCCGCTCCATGAAAACATCAAGGGATTCTGGGTTATAAGAAATCAGATTACAAGAGCAAGAGATGCAGTGAAAGAATTAAGAAGAAGGAAGTTGCAAATGTTATAGTTATGATTTGTTTCAACTGAGAAGTAGAAAAAGCTCTCGCTGCTAAAATATGATTTAAAGTAGGTTTATTTTTTAAAATGTTGAATGTTTAAGTACACAAGAAAGCCAACAGTGCATTGATTGTCTGGGTGGCTTGAAAACAGCTTTGTAGTCTGTACAGAACGTATTATTAACTGTCAAGATTGGCCCAATGCAAGCTCATGGACCCAGAATGATAGTGCCGTGGTCACTTCCAAAATATATTTATTTATTTGTTTATTTAAAGAAAACCCCTTGATATCCATCACAAAGAAGAGACAAAGGACAGAGAGGAGGAACACTGTTGTTCTGAGGATTGATACTTTCCTAAATCTGCCCTGACACAGGATCTGCTGACCCTACCTGACCAGTCCTCCTGTTAATCTGTACTAACACCTTTGATTAAGTCACAAAGGCAACTGAGAAGCGCAGTAGAAATGTTGCTGCAGCTAAAATTGTATTTCCTTCAGGATTAATAGTGTCTATATATCTTCTAATTATCTATCTCTTTTTCAGGGGGGGGGGGCACTTAACGATACATGCAACACATAACATGAATACTAAAGTGTCTGTGTGTAAGTATAGAGTTACATTAAATTAAATAGAATATGATCATGAAGATATCATAGGATTATACCAAGATTTTTTTTTTAATTGCAATATCATCCAGTCTTATTCCATTATCCATACAACATATTGCATGTTTGTATAGTATATCTATAGCAGTAACATTCAGCACCTCCCTCCCACTCTCTCCACCAAAACATCTTTCTTTCTATACCTATTACCTACTATATTCCCCCTCTCTGTGTAAACACTGGGGGATCTGTTTCTTGGTGTATAGAATTCCACAGACTGTATGAAGATGCAGTGACAAAAGAATTACACAAATACACATGCTCTTTTTCTACTGGAGAGAGTAGATATCATTGTTCCACTGCAGGGTAGTGTACAGTGCTTAGAAAATAGCTTGCTTCCTTTGTATATTGTCCCTTTCTCTCACTTGCATTTTCAGCCTTTGATACCCCTATCGGCAAACGCTGCTGCAGAGCTTCATTCACTATTTGTCTTTAAACTGAGAAATCTTGGCAGGCATGCTCCATTGTCTTATACTTCATCCCTCCCTAAGTCCCAAACTATATATTTCCATCTCTCTTTTTGACAAATACTCTCCTCTGTTTCTGCTTAATAGGCTGTGTTCACTTTCCAGAATTTAATGATGTCATAATTTCAGATGGAGAGTAGAGGCCTATATAACTCGATGGGAGATTTGAAGAAATATCCAAATTTATAATCCACAAATACTATATTATTATTTGTTTATGATTGGTTCCATGATTGGCTATATTAAAGTGTAAAGTGTACCTGATTTTTCCCCCATGTATTTGAGGAAAAACTTGTTCTGTCTGCATCTAATTAGAAATATATTGTCCAATAATCAGGAAGTGCACATGCTAGTTGTTGGTAGCTTTACCATTACAGCAAAACACCGCACAGGTCTGAGAGTTGAGGAAATGCTTACAAACTCATCATGGTGAATAATTCGGACGCTTGCAATGGTTAAAGTCAGTGAGGAATACATTTGGACCACTGCAAAGGTTAAAATTAACTAGTTCTTTTTTTTTTAAGTTTTTAAGGCAGTCAGTCCATTGTACATTGCCTTTAGTCTCTTTAGTACTTTCAACTGACAACAATCACATCTTTGGTACTGAATAATGGTACCACCTTCTGAAGCTATTGGGAAGAAAAAAATTACCTTTGTTTTTTGTACTGACAGAGGAAAGTTTGAACTAGAATTCTGACCTATCCTCCAGCTCAATTTTAATCTATGGGGATTATAAAATATTGTGATATCATGTGAACTCAACCAATTCAAACAGACACAGCCCCTAAGGATGAGTTGTCCCTATGTGGTCGTATCCTTTACCTCAAAATGCATGCTCTTGTATGAAAACCAATTTATTTTCACCCGCTGGTCACCCGCTTGAAGCATTTAAAGGCAATATAAAATCCCTTTACTTGCTCCCACTCTTCTCCTATCGCTCACCACTGCAGTGCTCTCAACCCCATAGCATCTCCTGTCATTCTCTGATAACTATTCTGATTGATTTCAACTGTGGGCATCATATAGTATCTAAGGCCAAATGGTGCATAACACATTTTTCTCTCCTTTCTACCCTACCCCCCAACTCTCACTCTCTCCTCCTCCTCTCTCTCTCCATCTTTCTCATTCCCTCCCCACTTTTGAAAGCGATTGCAAACTGCCTTGCTCAGCATAAATTCCCCTTGAGATAGACAGAGCAGAAGAGAGTGAGAAGATGGGCCATGGGAGAAGAGGTGAATGAATTAGCACATAAATGTCGACCAGGCACACTTGGTATACTGATATAATTCCTAAACATGATTGCAGGTGGCACTTACACTGCTCTCAGTGTACACAATAGAAGGAAATTTTCAACATTCAGTAATTGTAGTTTCTTTAATATAACCTTTTGTTTTATATTTTTTCTAATATATATATATCCAGACCATTGTAAAACTATTCAGGAAATGTCTACTGTTATCCTATTTAAGTATTTTTTCACTACTGATTCTTGTTCAAATCTGTATCTAGTTTTGATATTAGTTTTACTATTGATTAATATCTGGGTATCTTTTTTTTTTTTTTTACAACCCTTTGTCCTCTACAGGTAACAATATCCTTCCTGTGTTATTAAGAAACTTGCTAACCCATACATGAGCCCCTCTCTCCAATGCATGAAGCCAAGTTTAAGTGTTAAAAAAAATGCACCATGAATTTGTGAATTGAAACTTAATTTGAAAACCAAATCATAAATCAGCAATACTAATACTAGAATTAGATATTTTTTTCAAAATTGTTCAATTCTTATGCAACCACTTTAGTCTCACAAATTAAGTAAAACAATCTCTATATGAATGACTGAAATTAGCAAGTTTTAAAGCAAATTCAAGAAAATATCTTAGCCTATGGGGTATTCTTCTATATATAATCTACTGTTTACACCTCAACAAACATGTTCAGTAATGCATGCATTTTTTGAATTATCCATTTATATTTCTGTCTTCTTTCAAATATGAATACTCCCGGAGCTGTTTACAATGTGAGCTGGGAAATGAATCTCGATCAACACAAAACATTACAAACCTAATCAAAAAGGCAACAGCTGTCAACAAAATAGCAATTAGACAAGTTCAGTGCTGGGTTGAATTTATGTTAACAGCTTCATACTTCATTAAAAAACAATGATGGAATGCAGTGACTAATTACATCTGAACAAAACATTAACGTTATTAAAAAGGGCAAGTTTGAAGAAAAACTATGAGTCAGAAATGAACAGTAGAATAATTTAAATAAAATGTGGTGCTGAGGGGTTTCATTCGCCCCTTAATTTACTTTCCGTAGCGATCACACGTTACACAAGCCAGCTCTGCCCTTTGAGGAAAGAGACGGTGTTTATTAATGCAGATGGAGTTTGCACAGTGGAAAAGCTGCATGGGGTTGGTAACTATATGGAAAACCCAAGTTCCATAGAAATAAGAGCAGAAATAAGGACTGGATTAGGACTCCAAGATTCATCGTAATTGAATCAAAATCGCAATTTGAACGGACGCAATTGGCAAAGGCTATAATATTTGAAGTACCATAATTTCCTCGACAGACCACATGCATAAAAAACGGCTAACCGTGTAGTTTAGATCTGTATAAACATGTTCTGAAATATGATTCCTGTATTAGCCCATGTTTCAGTCTTTTTGTCAATTCTCCTAGATGCATTTAAAAAGTGAACTTTAAATTCTATTATTCAACCATAATATGCAATCGCAATGCTTGTCACAAAGATCCCAATTAGATGTTCTTCCCAGAATAATAACATATTGATCAGTTACAAATCAAGAACTAAAATCTGTTTCATGCTAATTAAAATAAATGATGGTGATTATTTTACCAATCAAAATTATTTATTATGAATGTATAAACTGAGTAACTAACAGAAAAAACTCAAATTTGAAAATCTAGAACATGTAATGTGTTTGTACGATACAGTATTATAATCAAGCATTGAACAAAGGTTGAAATCAGCCAAAAAGCCCTATATAAGCAAGATATGCAGAGACGTAGAGTTAAAGGAGCACTATGTAACTTTTCTGATGGAGTCTGCCACCAAATGAGTCCGCTGTGTGCTATCTGCATCTAATAATAAAGCATTTTATTAATCGCTTAAAATTAACTAGTTCTAGTTAATCTAGATTTTGTGGTGTGTTTTGATAAATATTGTACATTGCCACAATGAATAATCAGGTTCAACATTTGTGTATTTCCCTTGTGGATACTTCCGTTGAGAACACCATATAATTGATACAGGAATACTGCCTCCTGCTCCCACCTGAGATTGTGACAACAACATATTATCCTGCTATTTGTAAACAGCCAAATGAGTGGAGAGAGATCAGTGTCCTGCAGCCCTGTTCTGCAAAACCACCTGCGATTGTGATTCTCGTCAGATCCTCATTAAAATTCCCTCCGATGCAGCGAGCAGATTTCATTACACCAACTTTACCTCGTCTTCATCGCCTTGATCTCACCCTCCTCTTCCTGTGTTACCCCCCTTCTCCTGCTATTACCAGCCCCGCTTCCTCCCTCCTTCCCTCCCTCCCCTCCTCTCTTATTCCATTCTATTGTCATCAACCACTTCACACAGATCAGTTGAAGCTTTTCTCTAGTAATCCCCCAGCACCACCGCAACCACTATAGGACTGGATGATCTGAGAAAGAAATGAGATAGAGCTGCAACAACTGATGGGATTACATGTGACTATCCGTTGACAGAACTGATAGACAACTAATTAGAGATAAGTCCTGATCTGGAGTATGAACAGATAAAGAAATGGAAACAATTTTATTAAAGAGTGAACAATTTCTGATTTGATGAAAAATACTTTCATATTTAGCAAGTGTTCTCTATCAAGATCTTTTCAGGGATACTATGGTCTACCTATGTTACTTTTATAATTAATGGAGGAACGTTTGTTTTTTCTTCGCAGAGATGTCACTTTTAGCATCAAAAACATAAGTGAATAAATGCAAGTCTGACAAGTTTAATATCATACTGTGTAACTATAAACTGTATAAAGAAATGGACAAAGGGAGTGTGACATGACCCATAGCGTTCGTCTCGAGTCAAATGAAGCTTGTCGAGGCTAGCAGTTATAGGGGTAAATCTGGAGCTGCCATATTAGGAATTCCAACCGCGAGTATCATACCAACCAAAGAGCCAAATAGTAGCCAATTAATAGCCAAGTTAACGCCTACGTTTAGGTAACATGGGAGTGGGCACTTAGCAATGGTGTCAATCAAATTTGTTGCTAACGCTGGTAGGAGCGACCTTGGGATAAGAAGGCACTGGATATGTCTCTTATTATGTTCATATCTTGAGTTACAGACACAATAATTACATAAAAATACCAGGAACATGTAGGAGCGGGTTAATATGAGCATTTTAAGACCAAAATGAGGAGCCTGACAGCAGCATTTACGGAGAGAGGGCCGAGAGTTTTCCCATGTAAAGTGAATTGGAGCCAGAGCTGATGGAGTCGGCCGATGCTCACTTCCTATTTGGAACGTGGCGGCTAGCAAGTTAGCTAGGTTAGTCCATTTATATATACAGTGCAAGTGTGTACCCCCAGCAGAAAAATTACATCGTGCACCTTTAAGTTGCTTAAAATGTACAATAGAAAAAAGTATTGTTTGCTCCTCCACTACAGCCCTAATACCTCATGCAGATCAGAGCATTTAACCATAGTTTAGAAATAACTTAATGTATAATTTTCACATGGTGGATTCAATAATGGAAATTAAAATACAAAATGTCCTATGCCCTACACTAGTCATTATACAAACAGAAAACCAACTTAACCAGGATCAACAAAAGGCTGAATTAGATCCATGTTACGAAGAACATGATAAAATATGCTTTAAAATGCTTTTTAAGCTTTGTAAAAATCTACTTTAATTAGATAAAAATACAAATTGGTAATACATTCCATTTCTTTCTATATGGTTATGGCCCTTGCTGGTAATGTGCTAATTTGGCAATATTAAGCACTAGCTGTCCTAACCACCACCACTATAAGCCAGCTTTAATATTCAACTCCCCATATGTTCCTAGTCACTTGGCAAGCTGCATTACAAAGCTGTAGACTGCAGCAGTAGCACAATTGGCACTCGCTCTCTACCTCCTCCTTTTTGTCGTCTCTGGCTCACTGCTCCTTTGTTGCTTCTTTGATTAAAATGCCTGTCACAGTAGTTTAACACTGACACCAGAAGCCTCAACCACATACAAAGCTTTG
The DNA here is from genome assembly GCA_019594935.1 of Periophthalmus modestus. Taxonomy (NCBI): domain Eukaryota; kingdom Metazoa; phylum Chordata; class Actinopteri; order Gobiiformes; family Gobiidae; genus Periophthalmus; species Periophthalmus modestus. Next base: position 27,427,391 of record JAIEZT010000084.1, read on the forward strand.
ATAGTGTAGGATAATTAATGGGCTATGGGTCCTGTTCTCTGCAGGTAGTGGCTGCTTAAGTCCTTTTGTAAGGTAATTGGGAGTAAATATAACACAAAAGAAAAGACTCACCGGTCGAATGTCGTACGCCAACAGGACAAACCTCATGTCTGCAGAAACCTGGAATCTGGTCTTAGACAGGTCCTGGGAAAGAGGGAGGATAACAAAGGATAAGTAAATGTATACTGTTGGATTTCTAGGGATGCTTTATGTAACAAACTGTATTTACTTCATATGGCAAGAGTTAAGCACTGAAAGCCAATCTCTTTAAAACTGTGTCTAAAAAGTGTCTTTTAAGTGCTTTGTTTTTCATAATACATACAGTTTGTACAACAAAAAATTGCATAATTCAGATTTAGAGTTTGCCCTGAGCTACTGTAACTATTGGGAGACCTGACTTGCATGCTTTTTGTATTATGGTAAAGGAGAAAGATGTTTTGCTTTAAGGAATGTTCACATTTCTCAGTTTGAGTCCTAATGTAGAATTGGTTTGGTCCTGGTTAAGTCCTGGTCAAGTCTTGGTCCAATTTTCAAATGTGAATACAGCCTTAGATTCAAGAGAAGCACATTAAGAACAGCAATGTACTAGTGGTAACTAATACCACCTATACTCTCTCCTGTCACAAGGAGTCAGTAGGGCAAACCAGCTGCCCTGCTTTCAGCAACCAACCCAATACTGTGATTGAACTAGGCAGTGATTGAATTCAGAAATTTAAAGGTGTACTATGTAATTTCTCTCATAGAGGGGCCACCTACTGCTTCATGGAGATGCTGTAGCTTTGACTGGAATGTTCCACAGTATGGCATTGACCTTATTAATCTATGGATTAAAGGACCCACATAGGTCAAGAGAGATATGTAGAGAGGCGCCCCTGCTCACTTTAAGAATTCATGTTTTTTATGGTATTTTTAGCAATAAAACACTTGTACTTGAACCATACTGTGGAACATTCCCAGGAAAGCAATAACCTCTCCATGGAGACTAGCAGAAAAGTTATGCAGTGCACTTAACACAAATGTATTTAAAAGGAATATTAATAGAATTTTTTTATATTGTTCAACTATTAGCAAACCATTCCCATAGGTAAACAAGTAAAACATTCTAAACCTTAGGATGGCACATTGGCCTTTGATTTATTATTGTGAATTAGTTAATCAAGGCAGAACCTGTTGCTTGATTACAACACCATCAAATGTATGTCCCCATGTGCATTAGGGTGTGTTACTACATCTGTATCTGTATACTATAGAAGAACGCAGATTTCCAGATGAACATTTGAACAACATCCGAAACGTCGTGCCCGATCAAAGCAGAGACGAGAGACTTGTTCCCAACCTGACAGCGCGGGCCCGATATGAGCTCCTCCGTGTGACCCATATAAGTCAGATGTGTCGTGCTGTGGCGCTGTGCAAAATGAAGCCCCCGCTCTGAAAATTCTCTTTGAAGGAACATGCTAGGCCTATGGAGCAGCCAGATTGTGTGTATATATGTGTGTGTGTGTGTGTGTGTGTGTGTGTGTGTGTGTGTGTGTGTGTGTGTGTGTGTGTGTGTGTGTGTGTGTGTGTGTGTGTGTGTGTGTGTGTGTGTGTGTGGGAGGGTGGGGGGTAAACTGAGTAGTCTGTCACCTTGGCAAATCTGTTTTTATCAGGGTTGTCATGTGATTTTCAGAGAGCAACAAGCAACCAAGGCTTTAAGAAAAAAAAGCCCAAAACAAGCTAAATAAAAATAAGCCCCAAAAAGAATAGTTAAATGCTGTGTGTCTCTGCTGTACAAGCACTGAGATTCAAATATTTGTAATCATATATTTAACATAACTAACATATTACTGGCCTCATAGCAAGTTTTGCCCACAATTAGCTTTGCTCTGACTTCAGCCAATCAAGTTTTTTACATCTAAAAAAAATACAAACCACCCCAATCATTTTATTGACATGGACAGTTTATTTTTGTATTTTCCCCAAAAACCTGACTGAGACTAACAATATTTAAAATATTAATACTGGGTCTATTACCGTGAAACGGAACTGTTGTCGAATAAATTGAAGTATCCCGAGAGGTGACGCTGGACTTCTAACACAGGAGAAGTTTATTTACCATCATCTTATGGGACCCAGCACCCCGAGACATTAACCCTCAAGGCCTTGTCATGATGTTTTCCATTATAGTGTAGTACAGGCCAGTTTGGCTATGCTTCCATTGTAGGGAGTATTATACCTCTGATCATGCAGTCTAGGATAACAAGGATTGAGCTGGCAGTGAGTGCCATCAGTATAGCACAGAAATGGAATTTTCTAACAAGAACATTATCTTTGGTTTTGTAATGTTTTGTAATTATCTTCTGTGTTACCTGTCTCGGAACAACAGATGGAAAATAGCACCTTTGTTATAATTAGGCATATTGGTTTCTGCTAACTAACAGGGCAGTCATACTGGATCAAATGCCATTTCTATCGGAAATTATGCAGACTTAATGGGAAGAGAGGGTTACCAATGTAAGCACTAAAAGATCAAAATCACCTAAAACTTCATTAACATTTAGAGCAGCACTATTACCATACACACAGATAGTTTCAGACTTACAGCCATATTTCAGTTGTTAAAAGATTTCTTAGAGTCCATTATGTTTGATCTATATGTTAATCACAAATTTTGATTAACATATTATGCATAACTTGCTATAACAAAGCCAAATTTGGGCTTTAAAATGCAGCTGCACCACTATTAGATGTTTGTCCTTTCCAGTACCACAGCTGACAGTAAAGATTAGGACTGTTCTGATATCTGAGCAGTTTATGCATATTTCCTTTGGATTTGTTTACATTAGGACTAGATCCAATATGGCCGCAGGTGGTGTATAGGTCACGTGTCTAGCGTGAAATTATTTACACTGTAACTATTACAGATGTTCATGAATATGCACTGTCCCTATTAAGTAAATAAATAAAGGTTAGGGTTATTGGACTTGGACTTTGATGCACTTTATTGATCCACAAGGGAAATTACTGAAATTACATCTCAGGAAGTTCGGCTGTCAAAATTCACAAGTGACTTTACTAAAAATAAAAGCCCAAAATTGCTATAAAGAAGCCGACTTGGCAACTCTTGTATATATCTGCAGCCTCAGCCCCTGTAAGCACCTCTCTATCCACCAGTCAATGGCTGTGTTCGTGTGTAAATATGAAGCGATCGATATGTGGACCTGTTTGTGTGGGTGTAATAACTCACCAGGGAGCAGTTGTCCAGCAGAGCAGTGGTGATGTTGCTGTTCAGACTGAATGATAACACATGGCCCTCTCTGGTGCGCAGCCCAACTTCATTATCTGAAGACAGTTTGAAAGTTATTCAAATCAAACTTCGGTGACACCTATTAACCGTAATTAGTTATAATCGGTATGTTAGTTAGTGGTTATTCACATATTATTTAGTGTTTATACAAAACTTATTAACAGTGTTGGAAAAAATACTTTAAAAATGTATTTTCAAGGTAGTAATAGGTAGGACAAAGAGTCTTTGATTAAAGCCAGAGTGTGTAACTTCTTAGTAAAAAAAAAAGCATGTTTTTAGTAGTAATTGCTAATTGTTAAAGCTAACAATTAGTTAATTGTTAAAGATAATGATGGATGACTAATTGTAATCAGGAATTAGTACCTAATCTACTGTCTAACCTAAATGATTTGTAGTGTTGTCTGTGGTTTGCTGTATTAGTTGTTAATGCAACAAAATTGTGAAAATAATAGTACAAAAAATAAAGAAATAAAAATTATAGCTGCAAGGCAAATACAAACAAATTGCCCAACCAATATAATATTCCCCTTTTTTTCTAATTTAGTCAATGTGGTTTGTCAGTCACTCGGTTCTATACTTGGAAGCTCCCACTGAAATTTACAGGCCTGAGATAAGTCCTATGTGATGGTGTCATACTGAACCAGATGAATTATTGGGCCGAAGTACCTTACTCAAAACAATCAACATTTATACTCTCATCTTGGTTTAAAATGACCAGATAAATAAAAATTATGATTTTATTGTAATGGAGATGTGGGATCAATTACATTGCCCATCTTATTTTATAATGCCTTGCTTGGGCCATGTTTGTTCCCTGCCCATTTTTCCCACTAATAGAAGAAAATTATTAATACTTTGTGCCTAGACTATATCTAACTCCATTGGGTATAAATATGGCTGCCCAGTTCATCTTGCAGTATTTTTGCATGAAGTATAAACTTCATGCTAGTTGTCATATTGTTATATTGAAAAATTCAAAGAAAAGAACGTATTCTCATTTGCATTTTAAGTTGAAAATAAACTTTTCCCTGCATGAATTATAGATGAAAACAGGGACCTCATAGAAGACAAATAAATAACAGAACCAATTATAACAGAAAAAGTTGCATTTGTGAATAGGAAAACCCTTTTACTTAAACACTGATTCATACCATTCAACCATACCACTGAGGGGTCATGAACTTTGAACTCTTCACTCTCAATGTCCTCCATGGTCAGGTGGGAGCGCAGTAACAGGTGGGACTCATCTGTTCACAAAAAAACAATGTCATTATATAAGAGGATGAAATAAGAGGATTGACCCTAAGAAAATAAATACAATTTTCCAAACTGCAATTAAGATTTTTGAATTTGTATAATCTTATAGCTAATAGAACATCATTAATCTTTTCACAGAAGTAATTCACTTGTTAAGACTGCTCTTAATACAAAAAGGAAGATAGTATAAATGAACAAGTTCCTGTAAAATTACCCCTGCAGTTTAGTAGTTCTCCACAAACATGTTTTGAAATACGATTCTTGTATTTGTTTATCGGTTCATATTTCAGTCTGGCAAGTTTAAAATGAACACTAAACCCAAAATCTAATTACATCACAAAAATACAATTTGATATATTTCCACGGTACTTCAGACATAACTGATATTGACAATACAGTGCGGTGCTTATTGAACACATGTATAATTATAGGGATGAGTTACACAGATATCTTTTATTCGATATAGATATGTTTTGGCTTTTTTACAGTGTCTCTGCTGATTCACAGTCTGGTGTATTTATATGACTAACAATAGTTTAAATTCATGTAGTGTCATTGGGTTCTATAGTGTGAATCTGAAGTGAAAAATTCTACGGTAGAGGCTACTTCCATGGGCAAAGCAAGGCAAGGCATTTATATTGTACAATTCTTACACAAAGTAATTCAAAGTGCTTTACAGAATAAGAAAGACACATTAAAATCACAATACAAATAAATCAAAACATAAATAATCATTATAATACTAACATTAAAAGAGATTCAATTAGAAAATGTTGTTAGACCTGGTTTATGGCTAATATCTCAACATCTTTAAATAATGGAGATATTGCTTAGTGATATAACAACGGCCATACAACATAAAAAAAAAATCTCTAAATGATCTGCTGTAGATAAAAAAAAAACAAGCTGGTTATTGATGATCATGATTTGTTTTTCTGTACTGTTCTGTATTTGAGCACTTGAGGCTTGAGTGTTCAGAAAAATCATGTTTTCACATAGTCTTTGAATAACTCAGACTCTGAGTCATACATTTGGGTTCGAAAATGTCACATAGCTACTTTTCAAAAATAGAATGATAAACAGCTTATGAAAAGGTGGGGCCAATCAGTTCTGCAGTTTTGAAAATAAAGTCAAAATATTTTGGTTCACAATGAACATAATATACTTATAATATACTTAATATAACTTATATATAATATAAGTTATATATATATAATATAATTTGACACTAATTACCTGTAAACAGCGCAATATGCTTTCTTTAATGCAAACTTGTATTTAAAAGACACATATGAATCATTCATAGCGCGTTCTTACCTGGAGTGAGGAGGATGACAGAGAGAATGACCAGAGACATCACAGCAAGGATCACCACCATCGCAATGCCGATGCCTTTCCAGTTCCTCGGCGGACCGTCTGAGCTGCCCAGGTCCTGAACACAAAACACACAGGTACAGTGTAAGTATGAGATTTACAATTAATTATTATTATTAATGGTCCTGTATGATAATTGAAAAATGAATGGACCATGTTTCTTTCCGAGGAACAAGTTTAAAATGGCATTGAGACATATGAAATTAAAGGGAGAGGTAATTCTATAAATGATACCGAGCACGTCAACTACTACAAGGGCAAAACTTGTCTAATTTACACCATGGTTTCTATAGTTTCTATTTTTATGTAATTTTCAAATTACTTTTTCAACTTTTCTTCACAAAATTCCATTTGATTGATGAATCAAATAACATACAAGTAATAATTACAAAAACACAAAAACCTGTCATATGCACTTTAAAAAGTCAAGTCAAGTTAAAATAAATAAATAAGGTCTATATAAATGTGTGTGGATAGGGGAGTGAAGGGGACATTAGTGATGCTTCATTTGCATAGTCTCAGAGCCGTGCCTGGAGGATCCACACCAATCTTCAGTCTTCCACTGCACACATTTATCTGATTTGAACTAATTTACGAATAAGAACGGCATAAAATCACTTCACATGAGACACCAGGCCATACTTACAGCGGCAATTTACACCAAACTGTGAGTTTTTTCCATCAAGATGTGAAGAGGATGAGTAAAATGCTTTTTTTTTCATGAACAAATTTTAAGTAAATGAGTCACAACAAAATATTAAAGTAATATTAAAACAACAAAGTCAAATGTTGTAACACTAAAAGACTTACTGTAAAAATTAAACCAAACTGTACAAAATATTATTAAAGATAACTATGTAAGTTTCCACAGTATAGCATTTAACTCATCTATCTTATATTAATTCTATTTAACCAATTCTGTGATCAGGGTAAAGATAGACTGATGTATCCGTATGTGAACTTATTAGTGTATCAGCTATCGGCATTAAATCTTAAGCACGAGCTTAAGAAGATTTAGTTTTGGACCACCAGCTGCCTAAAAAATACACACAAACCTTTATTTTAAGTTTTTTTTTTTTTTTTTTTTTTTTATAGACATAGCAATTACACTGGACAAACCAGATGCATTGTTTGTGTTTTTACCACAAAGAATGCATCTGGTTTGTCTGGTTTATGGTTAAAAAAGACCATAGGTGAGTTTGTATTAAATTTAAATTACATAATTTGCAGAAGATAATCAAAATCGATTCTAGATTGTAACCAATCAGCCTTGAAAAAACCCACATCAGATCTCTAGTTCACTGCTAGTATACATAGATAAATAGATAGATAGACAGATAGATAGATAGACAGATAGATAGATAGTTAGATAGACAGACGGACATACAGACAGACAGATAGACAGTTTATTAATCCTAAGTTAAATTCAGATGTCCGGTATAGCAATCATGCCAGGATTCACACATTTAAAATTGAAAAACGTTATTGGCAATAGTAATATAGTGCTCCGGTAATAGGCCTAATAAAAATAGACATTCATTTTTGTCCTTATCGACCACCCCAGCCCTATTATTCACAATTAAAAATGTCTAGCACTGACTCCCATTTGTGAGTAGATGGCATATGCCCAGTGAAGTGTGAGAGCTCAATCACAGAGCTCCATAAAACTGCCTTTGTAACGACCACCCATAGGACCTGACCCTGGCTCCTTCCCCACTTCGGTCACCTTCCTCTGGGCTACAGAAGCACAGGCTCTGGGTGTGTGTGGATGGGATGGATTGTTGCTCTTATCATGCTCCACCATCACCATCTCACACCAGCTGTCCACAAAACAGTGCCATACGCTGCCTCCACTTCCTGTGCACATGGCCATGGAATAAACGTAACAGCTTTTGGCATTAGAATATCAAAGCAGCAAGACAATTTTGTGTTGGGGCTTCTGTCACTTTTGGTGGGTTTTTAAGTAAAAGCAGTTTGGGATGAGAAGAAACTTTCAGTGCAATTTGCAGCAAGTGGAGTTATTTGGAGCAAATCACAGCAAAGATCTAGCATAACTAATTAATAAAAATCTACTATAGACATCATTGGTGTGACAATACTAAAATTTCAAAGTTTTGAAGTTTTGAATAGGAATAGACCCAATAGTCAATACCGATTCTGCTAGCACAATTAAAAAAAGACTCTTCATTTACAGTTGGTTCCCTAGTTGTCCATGGGTGTATACTAGTCTATGTGGTGTTATAGTTGTTAAAGATCATTCTTAAGCTATTCGGGAAAAGGTTCATTTTCTGTCCTGTGAATGTTTTAATATTGATTAGTATTTGATTTTTGATACTTTTGACAACCCTAATAGACAAATTGGTTTTCTTTTAGGCACACAACTTCCTGAGTCTTGGAAGTAACACAACTGATGTGTGACACATCATCACCAAGACCCTAATATTAAAATATAAATAATAATTTAGGAGGATGGAGAATATATTGAATTATACTCAAATCTGCCTCTGGTCGTGTTGATGTTGAACAAATGTTTCATAGTTTATCCATATCTATTTAAACATATGAGTCCTGTACTTTTTACTTATAGCTAGTGTCTCATCTCTAATAGATCCGTCCAGCTACACCTTGTGAAATATTCAGATTAGAAGACTCACCGGTCACACCTGTCCCAAATGCGTGGGGCAGTTTGTGTGAGAGCTGTGGAGATTGATGGCCCTTGCGGTGTATATCTGCTGGCCCTTTAACACAGACCTTTATCTCATTCTCTGTAGCTCTTGGGGCTCACGGCACACTGCTATTAAACGGTGCAGATAACCAAAGCTGCACAGAGATGGTGAGCAGAATACATGAGCAAAAGTCCACACTAAGCACTTTCCCTCATGGTAATTCATTGTATATGGTGATGTATAAACATTTACATAACTCTGCTATAAAGGGACATGTCCTGCCTCTTCTGCTCCAAAACAATAGATTAGGGCTGGAAACTACAAGCTGTTATGGTTTGCAAGGGGGTTGAGTGATATGGTGATAATAATCTACTATATATCTAGGTTAGGATAAAATACTTAAAGAGGGGGGTATGCAAAATCAATGCCTGAAGAAATTTTAGATGTCATCGATGCATGTTTGAGTAATTTTGCAGGCCCTAATTGAACCCTCCTTACATTAGCTATAAGCTTCTGTGCAATGCTTAGCCCATAAACCATAAATATACAAAAGCATGATACAAAACGGTATACAACAAGCATGTAAACCTGACACCCCTGATGCCCCTGACGCCGTTGTCTGAACACACCATAATACTGTTGGAGATTTGTTTGCAAATTATAACTATTTAAAAAGTGGCACTGCCAATTACACAACCACACTGACACATTAATACAGGCAAAGTGGGTGAAATGTATTACTCAAGGACAAATGATCGAAAATTATGCATTGCCAGAAGCAAGAATTAGGACTGAACAATGCAATTCATTCCAGAAAATACAAGATTGAATATTTTGTTGTTTGCAGAGGAAATTATGAATTGCAGTCTTTGTGACCATTCAAATTTTTATTCAGATTTTCAAAGGGAGTCACCAACCTGCAAGTATGTGAGCAAACTTCTCTATCAACTGGCCTTAATTTATTCATGTATTTACAACATTTTGTGAAAAGTTCCCTCACTATATAGAGATTGTTCTGATACAACCCAGTGTTTCTCACTGTGGTACGCAAACTCCTTCTAGTGGTACATGAGGTCATCTGTAGTAATAATATTTGCTTAATTTAGAGTCAGATTTGTACACTTTTTGGTCCTCTTTGGGTAATTGCTTGGTTAGAACTACTAGAGTAATCATGTAGCCCAATTCTAGACCTATTTCAGTCTTGGTTTAGACCTGGAAATATACTATTATACACCTATTTTAGATCTGGTGGTACTCGGAAAGCCATATCTTTTCTTAAGTAGTACTAGATGTGAAAAATTTGAGAAGCGCTTCGAGTCTAACCAATATGTTCCTTGTGCAGCCAGATATAGAGCTGTAATGGGATGCACCGCTCCTTCACTCCCATGGGCCCGAACATTAAGCCCCAGTTCCAATTAAGGTCGTCTCACAGTTAAAACCAACGAAGAATCCCGTATTTGTTTGAATGAGGAGTTTTGTCAGACTTGCAAATGAGCCCCAGATGCAGCGAAGTGAATCCCCAGAGAGAAAGAAAAAGAGAGAGAGAGAGAGAGAGAGAGAGACAGAGAGACAGAGAGAGAGACACAGAGAGAAAGACAGAGAGACCAGGGTCTAATGCAGCACATAACTGATGCTGCTGTAGTGATGGAGCTGGTCAGTCAATACGTTTACATGCACAGAGAACTCCAAGTGCGCTAAACAACCAAACTCAAAGTCAGACCACTCTTGCCAGTCTACATGCAGGTTAAAGAATCAAATAAATGTAAACGGGGGGCTAAGAGTGTTCAGGTGTGTCTGGTAATTTACTATTACCACTAATATTTTGCAGCTATAATTACTCAAGGAAATGGCTATCATACATTCAACCATATTTTGGCTGGCAAGGAATTGCGTTATAGTTATTTGTTCTCTGTAGCTACTTTCCCTTTTACGTAGCATAAACACGCCTGATATAAACATGTGTAATATGACTGTTCCTTACAGCATGCAGCTGCATGACTCTCCTAGTCTGCTCCTAGTGTAATAGGAAAAGAGCAGCAGGGATCCAACTAGACACAGACTTCTCCAGATGTGTTATTGGGATCAGTACCTCAATCATATTTCTTGGATTAACATGCATTTTGAACAATCAGTTTAAATTGGACAAGATCAGATATCTAGCTTCATGCGTGTAAACATACTCACTTCTGCACTTACATGCACAGTTAATGTTAAATTACTAGGCGCACATAAACGTCTCTTAGCCCCCCATTCGCATCTGTTCAGTTTTTGACCTGCATGTAGACTGGGACAAGAGTGGGCTGATAGGTTTTGGGTCAAAGATCATTTCAAATTGGGTTGTTTAGCACACTCTGAATTCTCTTTGCATGCAAACATAGTGAGTGAGCGCAAGAGAGCAAACAGGATCTAATGCGGCACATAACTAGTAAATGTGACACAGTATAGCAGACATATCTCTGGGAGCCGCTCATAGACAGGGAAGTCCTCTCACACTGCATTTCTGTTTGGACAGATCAAATATTAATCATTCTCTCTGAGCGCGCTCCATTATTCAGCTCTTCTGTCCCTCGAGAGCAGATCCAGATGAGGTGTCACTCAAACTTCACACTGCACACTAAGTCTAAGGCTTTATGTTTATGGATGCTTGTATCGTCCTTTAGGCTTGCTCCTCTTGTTTTATCAGGGGCTGCCGATGTTGACCAGTTGTGCAGTGAATTTGATATTTGATTTACAGTGACCCCAGCCTGTCACTTATACCTGTACAGACACTGGGGCTTCAACAGGCTCTGTGACCAACCAAAGAGCTGTCCAATGTGCATGTTTGTAGTGCTAACAAAAAAATTTTATAAATATAGGACTGGGCAATTTCACAATTCAGAACAATACCAATCATGGCTTACAATACTGTTCAATAGTGTGACCAGTGGATTCAACCAATCGCATTGAAGTGTGATTTCTCTCAAGAAGCTGATGACTTTAGTTACTGCAATATAAACATACTACATCTGTACCTACCACACTCAACACGGTCACACTAACTTGCCCAAGGACACAATGGCAGTATGCAAAATCCCTGTTAGGGGAGACTGAAGTGGCTATTTTTCAGTTAATTTCATTATTTCTCTGTAAAGAATATACAATTAAATAGATTTCGGGGCAGACAGTGCAAAATATAAAGTTTGTGGGAAATATTGTGGGAGGTTTACTATACAAATTTCATTTCAGATTAAATGTGTTGCTTTAGACATCAGTGAGGATGCACAGCAAACCAAACCAAACCACATTGTTCGATATAATCCCCAAGCAGGTCTTTATGTTTATAGATAACATTCCCTTTAAACAATTCACCCATGAGAGCTTCTGAGGCAAAACACAAAACTGGCATTACAGAGGATGGGCTTTACCTTTGCCAGCAGCTCTGAAGGATTTTCACTCAACCAAATGAGCAAATCGATACACCGTATACAGTCCTACAGGGTCCACAGGGAAACAATTAATATGGCCATAAAAGAGACTTCCACATAGTGAGCCTCTGGAGCATCGTTTCAGCAAAGCAACACACCAGCTCTCTCTAATAAAGTCACTACTTCAACCCATCTTTCAGCTCACTGTAATAAGACTCCTGATTTAACTGGGGCATGTTTAAGATCACCTCATTCTCTCATCCCTCTGAAATCACTACTAGAGCTGCATTTAAGATTCTAGAAAGTGATCATGTCATACTCCCAAATGGGGAACAAGAGCCACTTTTTCCAACTGATACCATTGCGTTTTGCCATGAAATATCCAAAAAGTAAATTCACAAATATTGAAAATTATCATTTATAACAGTGATTAGACCACAGACTGAAAATCTACATTTAGACCTGTCACAATAACAAATTTTGATGTGCGATATATTGATGTTTGTATAGTAATATTCATAGAAGTGATTTTTGTCAACCTTTTACAGCTTAAATCTTATCGTATAGCCAAAAAATTACCAAAAATTACCCAGGAGTGCAAAGAAAATGTAAACATGATAAATATTGACCCCCCAAAAAATATCGTTCTATCTGTCAAATATTGAACGATAAGTCCATATAGTAATTATCGCAACAGGCCTATCTGCATTTTAACAATACTGATTTTAATGGCACCCATCTGTATTAAACACGATTGTCGAATAGAACGTTGTGAACAGTTTTGAGAGTAATTTGCTTATTTATGTTTTCAAATAAGCATTCTGTTCAGTGAACATGGAAATCATAGGGTCCCTCACGATTCAATATGGCTCACACAAAACAGTAACACAAATGAAATCACGAGATAGATTTGATAATCAATATCAATCAATTCCACATTCCATCCTACAATATATCACTGATTTAAAAGGAATTCATTTTTACAACTTATATGTTTGTTGAACCACTACGTATACTTACAGCAGCCAGCAACATCGAAACTGTATCAACAAGTATCACTATCAGTATGTTGGCCCACCCCTAATTTTAAACACGTCCTAGAGCATGAACAGTTGATAGAAAACTGAAATATGAACTGCTACACTAATAAAAGAATCACATGCATTTTATAAGATGTTTGTAGAGGTCTAAACTAAAGGGCTAGCAAGTTCTTTTCCATAAAAAGAACTTTATATGAAAAGAACTCCCATAATTTGTTGTTTACAGAAGAAAATCTATTACCTAACTACAGCCTTTGCTATCTAATATTGTAATTGCAAGCAATGAAACTGCTGTGTAGATTCAATTGGGATTAACTTTGCAGCCCTGATCACTGGATTTATTTTTTTGCTTAACACAGCAGTGAAAATCAAACAAATACTATTGATTGAGTTCCCAAACAAAAAAACAAGCCACTCAAAATGCTATTCGTCAATCTAGATGGCATAGCATCTAGGTTGAGGACAGACATGGGGCCAGCAGTGCTAAGAATTCATAAATTAGACTCAGGAGACCCCGTTAACTCCATCTTCTATGTCTTTGAGGCACAGTGAATCCTGCTATAAATCACAGGCGAGGGAATGAGGGAGGGAGCAGTGCTTTGGCCATGTATCCGGAGTGTAGCTCCACCAGCCGCAATGATGTTTATTACACACTACATGACATTGGCAGTAAGTGAAGCAGCTACCCACATAAAATGGGAAAAAATCTATAGGCATGTCCATATACCCCTCAGTGCAGTTCTTGATTTAAATATTCACTGTAATTGGCCACATGGGAAGAGGGTTGATTAAATGAACACATAAGAAAGAACACATACTATGTATAGCTGTGTGTCAATATCCCTTTACGTCACTGAGATGGGTTTTATTTTTCGCAAAGGGCTTTTAAAAGCCAATGAAAGCAGTGCTGAATGATTTTGGAAAAATGGCAAAAAAAAATAAAATAAGCATGGTATATAGATCTGTTATTTGTATATTAAAAGCAAGAACTGGAATACAAACTGCTAAATCAATATAGGAATCTAATATATCTGAGAACATGTTTTATATATATATTAATACATCATTTTTATTCCCAATTGCAACCATTGAACCAAATTGCAAATTCAAATTGCAATGAATCTTATAGTTACAAGTAAAACATCCTGGTTGACTTAAAACTGCCTTTTTATCTTAGGATGGCTCTCATCTCCCCCTTGATTCAGCACTATTCCTGCTTTTACAAGTATTTTTTGTATCACCAAAAGCAGTGGGTGGCGGTGCGCATAACATATGGGACTATCAAGAGCCCTGGAGGTTACATGCAGACAATGCAGCAGAGTCTAAGTGGAATAAAAGACCTGCCTTTTGAGCCTGTATGCTACAAGGCTGTGGGTTTTTCCTTTCAGGCTACTCTCATGAAATGAGAGAATAAAACATGAAAAAAATAAAAAATGGGTCAGCTCTGGGCATCTATTTAGCAGCATGTCTTGGTAAGTTTTAACCTTAAGGAAACCAACATGACATGGGCATGAGAAGGCTATTTTGTATGGAGCAGAATTTGCAATTATAAATAAATCAATCTAAAAAAAAATTAAAATAAACACTAGGACTGTAGGCATTTAGTCGATTAATTGATTGATGGTGTCTTGGTTGATCAAAATTTGTATTACTCCTGTCCAATTGTAATCTTGTGTGTACAGTTTTGGTCAGATACATAGAGATCCTCCCTTTTTTTGTCATGATAATTACTATATCGACTTATTCATTCAATATATGATAGCTGAAACAATATATTTTTGGGCTCAATATTTATCATGTAAATTTTCTTTGCAGTAATGGCGAGATTTTAGTTATCTTTGCTGTTTTGCACTAATATCTGAAAGGTAAAGGGTTGAATAAGTCACTTCTATGGTTTATTATTGCTTCATTTTGCTGTCTCTCTATTTACAAAATGGTTTACTAGGATTATCCTGCGTTATGATTATTTTGTCAGTGGTTTAAAGTAGTTTCAACATTATCATTTGTCATTTTATTTCTCTGTAGCAATATATCGTGCTTCAAAATTTGTTATCATGACATGGCTATTTCTCGCCTAATCGATCGGCAGGGCTTTTCTTTAGTTGACTAAGAATTTCGATAGTTGACTACAGCCCTACCAGATAAATGAGTCCACAAGGTTAGACTCTTACAGGTTATATCGAATCTTATGTGCTGAAGTAACAATAGAAGTAATCAAGCTGAACAATTAATGGAAATCGATTTGAAGTTGCAATGTTCAATTAGCAAACCACAATAATTGCACTTGTTTAAGCAATACAATGTCCTTCTGCAGAGAACTACATTAGGTATGATGTTCTCAAATGCATGTGATTTTTATATAGTTTACACATAATATTAATACACCTGCACATTAACACTGACATAAAAGAATAGCAAAGTGCAATATGTTTCAGAAAAACAATTATAATCCTTGGACACAAATTAATTAGCAGAGGATCTTGGGAACTCTATTGCATGAATATTGTTGGTGGCATGACGGGTGGGACGGAGGATGGAGGAAATGAAACGGAAATGAAACCAAGGTTGCACAGGTTGAAGGGATGTTTTATATATGAATACAATTTTAATCGAGTTCAGTTATTTCTAATAGTTCATGATCAGCTTTTTAATTTAGAGGTCTACATGCAATGCTCTGTCAGTAAAAGCATGTGGTTTGAAGCAGAGGTGAGACTTCCAATTAATAAACTAAAGTATTTTGGTATTAAATGTAACAAAGTCTCTTTGTTTATGTTCAGGAAATTTGGATTTGTTTTCTTAAGATAAAATAATGTTAAATGGAAAATCTTTTTTTTTTTTTTTTTTATGTGTGTGTGTGATATCACCCAGCATTACCTATTTCTAAAGGTCAAATCCTGCATCTACTTCACAAAACACATGTAATATAACAGAGGCAACATGCAGCAAGTCTCCTCTTACCTCCAGGAAATACAACATGACAATCTGAAGACTAATGAAGCTCTGTTAAAAAATGAGAATGTGGACTGCCTCATTAATTGCTTTACTGTGCAAATCATATTGACTGAACGTGGGACCACGGCACGCTGCGACATTTCCAGGTACTGGATGGACTCTAAGCTGTTTGCAGCCTGCTGTGTGGCTCCTTTGAAAAGGACAATAATGCAGCAGGAATAGGCCATTTCACAGATTTCATCACATTAACGCCAATGTAAAATACACTTGTGGATGTGTTTATTGTGAAGCATCAGTTTGCATGCAATAAAAGAGCATCATTTAACCACCAGACAATAACAGACATGATTGGTTTTGCTTTCCTCTGAGAAATAAGAAAGATTGGTATATTATTTCATAAGCTTAATGATTTGGCAAAAAGCAAATAGTTTTACAATCAATTTAGCTCCTGTGAAAGTTTCAACGGTACAATAGTTTATGTGAAGCAAAGCAACAGGGAACATATGATCTAAGGTTGTTTTCACGCTTGCAAAATACACCTCAACATAGCTGGGAATAAACTGTGAACTACTACTGGACTAGACCAGGACTAAACCAGGACTTAAACAAAACCAAACCATTCTACAACAACACTAAACCAGGATCAACCCAGGACCAAACCAGAAGTATTGTGAATATAGGCATCTTGCCATTAATGTATGGCGTATAAGTTATGCAGTTACATGCATATCAAATGTGCATCTGTGTGCACACTTGTTTATTACTATTTCAGTGCCGTAAAAGTTAAGGGATCGGTTAATACAAGAACTGTAAAAGAAGATAAAATAAATACCAGTAACCTAAAGGAATACACACTATAAGGAATGGGATGGATAACATGAACCAAAAACATGCAACTGGCATTCATATGTAGAAAATATGCATCTATACTAAGCTATTCCACTGAGAACACATCTTTAGTACAGGCATAATCAATCATACAGCGCAGTCTCTTTGTCACTGCATAGATCCTTACTCCTCACTGAATGAAAACAAAAGGAGAAATCTCTATATGCGACAAAAGCTGGGAAAAAACGCATTGTTTCCGAACGAGGTTGCTACTCCGTGA
The DNA here is from genome assembly GCA_019594935.1 of Periophthalmus modestus. Lineage (NCBI taxonomy): Eukaryota > Metazoa > Chordata > Actinopteri > Gobiiformes > Gobiidae > Periophthalmus > Periophthalmus modestus. The sequence goes on from JAIEZT010000084.1 coordinate 27,444,517, forward strand.
AAGTCAGTACGGGACAGAGAGGTGGGCAGCAGTAGTGGACATCAATAGGGTTACACCGCAATGCACAGGCGGTCCAGTCCTGTCCAGAGAATCATGGATGAATACTGACCAAAAGTCTTAATGGGAAGAGAATAAAACACCTGTATCTTTTGTCTCAGTTTGTAGTAAAATGCATTGATTTTCGTGCAATGAATAGAAAGTTGAATACATTATAGATTGTAAAACGGTGCAAAGCCAGAATAACGTTCATGCAAATAAAACATAAAATAGTGAATGAAATGTTTTTACTGAAAGCATACCAGCTCTGTAGTCATGTTCTGTTGAGTTGTAGCGATCATTTTAAGTCCTTTTCACAGCCTGTTTGAAGCCAGAAGAGGACCGCTACTGCTATCTTCACCTGCTCCTCTGCTCCTTCGCTCCGCAAGTTTCCTACACGGGTCCCTCTCCTCTTCTCTGGGTCTCCCTCCTTCCTCTCTTCTCCTCCTCTCTCTCTGTAATTCACACGACCATCAGTCATCCATCTGCCTGCTTTCAAACTGCTTAACGCACAGATTATCGATTGTTCGGAGATGAATCGGTTTGCAATTAATCCGAATTCGTCATCCACTTGATGCATAGTGGTAATATATTTTCCATTTAAATCCAGCGCGCTAAATTAGGCATTACCGTTCAAAACCACCCATAGGCATGAAATTAAATTATAATATCTCATTCTTAATCTTAATTTAGAAAGTGTACTAAGTGCAATTGGAACATTATAAGCCTATACCCAGTTAATACGGTTAACATCAGTCTACCATAATGGGCAAGTGATCCCATTTGTATTGTAATTCGTTAATTTACACTAAATTTGGCAAAATTTTAAATTATATTGTTGATTCACACACCAATTAGCACAAAGCCAATTATTCAAACCTCTCCACAGAAGGAAAGTTGTCTTGTGGCCGTTATTTTTCCACTCTTCAGTTTATAAATAATTGCTCAATGCCTAACGCTCGCTGCTGCTGAGTTTATTTTGTAGGATTTTTACCGGATGTAGAATGCTTTACCCAGGTTTTAATGATTTAAGATTACTTTGCATGTATCGTGCAGTCGATTATACTTAAGTTTTGAGATAAATATCAACATAATGAAGATAGTGAGTTGTGCTTTGTTTATATCACATTCCTCAAGCTTTTACTCTGAAGGTTTTTTTTCGGTGACTTCCTACAGCGACGTGAGTTTGACGCAACACATTTCTCTTCGTTCATTGGCTAAAAGCAAAATTTGAAATGCGTGGCGCTCAGGAAGCTACGGAAACCAGAGGATGCGGACAAAGACTCCACTTGTTGTCGGCAAAAAGAGTCTCTAAACAAGTTTTATCCACGATATAACGACAAAGGATTCAGAGAGGCGGCACGTTACTAAACAGAAAGGTAAGTGCAGTTGCTTTATGTTATTTTTACCCACCACTCCGTAGTAGTGGGTTAAGATAACATAAAGCGGTTGTGAAACATTAGAAAGCTTGTGCTAACGGTACTATATCTAGCTAATAACGCAATCTAAAGCCTCTTTATAAAACTTCATTCCTAGCACATTAACATTACGTAAACGTTCTAAGGCAATGTTAACAAAACACATCGCGAAATGAGGACATCCAGCTTTTCATCCAATTGTATTTGGCTAAAAACTGTCGAAGACAAATGGCCTCTGTCGTTGACTATTCTCATGTCTCTCTTATGTGCTCTTTTGACACAGTTACGTTGTTGTTTCCTGTTGAAATAAAGTATTACAAAAGATCTCAAGTAGCACCAGTTGAATTTTGAATCTTGCTTGGATGTAGGGCTGTTGCAGACTTAAAACATACATGGCCTGTGCTAAGACTAAAGGAGGGCGTGGGATGATGTAGCCCTCGAAATTATTGGATCTCATGCAAAACCACCATTTGTACAACTGATCTGCCTTCAAAAGGCTTAGTCACTCCAAAAACTCCAGCAAACTCACGGCATTGTCTTTTCTGCTGTGGTCTGTAATTAGTCAACTAATAAAAAGTTACTCACACCATTGACTGATTAATCGACTACAGCCCTTATACTTGATAACCTCATGTAGCATAAATCATACACATTTCATTTTTGTTCATCACCAGCTGCAGGTCTATAAAATAACCCAATTTCCACTTTTCTCTAGCTCTGTCACCATGGATACTGCTATGGGTAACCTCCAGAGCTTGTATGAAAAGCTCCTCACTCAGGTGGATGTGCTGAATGAGAGCATCGAGCCCAGTAAGTACTTTTAGTTTCATCTTTGACATTTACAGAAACGTACATAACAAGGCTCCAGATTGTTTGATATCACTCATATCTCCCCCTTTAGGCTTCATTCAAATGACCCTAAACTTCGAGGATTGCCGTCGTAAGTGGCTGAGGGCTGAGCAGGAGCTTGGGTCATGCAAAGAGATGCTGACCAAAACTGAGACTGAGAGAGGAGCCCTGGAGGTCAAACTGAAACACGCCCGGAACCAGGTAGATGTGGAGATTCGGCGCAGACAAAAGGCTGAAGCTGACTGTGAGAAATTGGTATGTGTACATCAGACTTTTGCATAATTTTATATACCTTGTTTTACCGAGTTAATTTGGTTAATCTATATTGTTGTGATGCTAAACATTTTTTTATATCGATACTTCAAATTAGTATCTGATTTTAATACTAGTTTTCCTATAATACCTGTTTTGATACATTTGACAATCTTGGTCTTTATTGAGATTAATTGCATACAGTGGAACAGTCTAGGCAAAGCAATAACATTTCCAGGAAGACAAACAGGTGACTGACTCCACCAAAAAAAATCTATATAGACTATATACCTTCAGTGTATATATACTTTGTAAATTATGTGAATGTATTCAATTTAAAACTTTCCATTTAAGATTTTTAAAAATTTTATTTTACTTTATTTTTAATGAACATCTTGCCGCTTTTGTTCAGGATCGCCAAATTCAGTTAATCCGAGAACTTCTCATCAGTGAAGGTTCTTCCAGTATCCAGCTGAGTGCAGAACAGCGTTCAGCTTTGGCCTTCCTCAACACCAACAACCAAGCAGGATCTAATATCAATACAAGTCGCAGGTAAGAAAAAGCTACAGACATTGCCTTGTAGTATTTTTAGAAGATTTAGTTATTTCACTTAAGCTGACATGTATACTTTTCTCCTACAGACTCCAGACAATAGATGAGTCAGCCTCCATCTTATCAGATATTAGTTATGATAAAACGGATGATTCTCTGGTGAGTCCTCACTCCTTAAATTATCTAAACAAATGTAATCTCTGCTCTTCATGACTTTTGTATAACTCGTAATATGAATCTGACAGGACTGGGACGCTTCTACCGTGCGAACAGTGAGGCTGAGAAAGAGAGAGAAACGTGTAAGTACAGGACTTAAAAGCAAATGGGAAAGATGCAGTAACTCAAAAGTTGCAAGTTTGATGCCCATTACTCTCATTGGTATATTGTTGTATCCTTAAGCAAGACACTTCACCCCTGCTGTATGAATGGTGTGTGATTGGTGGAGAGCTTCTGTAGACTGACTGCCACCTCTCTTCTCAGTTGGCCAGGGCAGATATGACGTCAGAGTATTCTATTATTAAGTTTGATTGAGAAATGAACAAACTTTTAAACTACTGTAAACAAAATTTGCTGGGAGAAGCTCGGTATAAGTCTGGAAATTATTTTTGTTATTTGTTGTTATTTCAGCGCTCCTCCAGACATCACATTGATGGGCCTCCAAATGCCTCCAAGCGGTCTCGATCAACAGGAAAAACCTCAGCAGTGGTGAGGATTTTAAAACATTTTGTTGCTTTACTGCTTTTTGACTATCACTAGCAAATGCCACTATAGTTATAAACTGCAGGTAAATTGTTTTAACATTTGTAACCCTTTAGGGAAATGAAACCCTGGTGACAAAGACCACCGTGTTGGTTCCAGCCAATGGAGGACCAGTTGAGGCTATTTCCACCATTGAGACTGTGCCCTACTGGACACGCAGTCGCAGAAGGACTGGTAATAAAATCTTTATTAATCTACATGGGAAACTGGTTAAAAATACAATAGAAAACCTATTTTAATGCAATGAAACTCAAAAGCGGTAAAAATGTGCTTAAACAAATTGTGCATAGGCATCTTATTTTCACAGGTAAAATAAAATTAGGGCACGAGTGTAATACAAAATTAGTGCAGCAGCAGATTTAAACAAAGGACTTTATGGTAGCACAGGTCAGTTTATTGTGAATAATTTTAATCTCATACAAATCAGTCTGTAAAAAGAGTCCCATTTAAACACAGATCTACAGAATGTGCAAATATTAAATGGGCAAATTGAATATATTGTTCAAGTTTAATTTGAAAAGTTGCATGCAACTGCAGGGCCTGTAATCTTTCTTATTTTCACAGTTGCAATGGAGTGGGATTCTGAATCTGTCAAATCTGAGGATGTATTTAAGCAGCCGAGCCTCCCTGAGGGGGAAATAAAGACTCACCCCAGCACTCCCCAGAACAACGGAGGTGGGCGCCTCCACGAGTTTGTCTCCAAAACTGTAAGTCAATTTGTGGAAGAACCCGATTATACACAAAGCAAGTGAAAAATATCTCAGAGTGCAATAAAACGGTCAACATTTAGTTCAGTCAAAATTCATCATAAAGCAAAAACACATTGAATCGGAAATGATGAAACCTACATGAGTGTCAGTGAGTGGGAAGAAGTTGGCAAGGCAAGTTTTTAGTTATTCAAAAATGCCTGACGGAACAACGGCAAAATACACACAGTACAAAGATTGCAAACAGTTTAAAGTGAAAGGAAAACAAATGCATATTTAAAAGAGCTTAAAGAGTACCTTTCACATGAGGTTAAACTCACCAGTATTTCTTGCAAATAAAAAAAAACAGCTTTTTAATGGACATGTATCCACACATACCAATAATTATAAATCAGAATACTAAATATGGTAAAAATAACATGTACTCGGCACTAGAGAACTAGGCCCTGCCCTTCCTGTTTTACCAAACTACACAATTTGGTGGTGTTTGTGCATGTTGTTTATTATGTCAATTTGTTACAGGTGATCAAACCAGAGTCATGCGTTCCGTGTGGAAAGAGGATCAAGTTTGGGAAGATCTCACTAAAGTGTCGTGACTGTAGAGTAGTGTCTCACCCCGAGTGTCGCGACCGCTGCCCTCTGCCTTGTATCCCCACTCTCCCAGCCACACCCATCAAGATTGGAGAGGTGAAGAGTCTGCTGTCGTTTGAAAGTTTAGCACACATTTATAATTTTTATACATCTCTCAAATATAAAAAAACAAAACAAAACATAAACTACCAAATGTAACATAACAAGCAGGCATTTCAGAACATGTTTGCAAACATAACTCTGGTTCAGGCTTATACAGAGAAATTGTATTACTTAAATAACTTTAGCATTTATACTTATATTTTATAGTTTATACTTATACCAGCATTTATGCTAATTACGACAACTAAAATTGGTATTTGATTACAGCTAATCAAACTTGTAGCCCCAGTGTAAAAAATGAAAACATTAATGCTAATTTCCATCTGTTCCAGGGGGTCCTGGCTGACTATGTCCCAGAGACATCCCCCATGATCCCACCTCTTGTTGTTCACTGCATCAGTGAAATTGAGCAGAGAGGGCTGCATGAGGTGAGCCTTTTTCCTTTTTAATATTTCACACATTTTTATGGGACTGTTAAGCCTCAGGTCTTAGCTGTTAGCTTTAATGTCGTCTCTTTAGCTCACACAGAGCTGTAACCAAGACTTAACAGTCTGTTCTGCTGGAGATGAAATTTGTAATTGGCTCTTAGGCGACCAATCTGTTTAGAAATGACTATACTTGCTCTGACTGATGCCTGTATGTGGATGCTATTTCAATTACTTTGCTCTGTTGGGTTTGTTGTCTTTCTTAGCTTCATTCTACCTATTACCCACCCTATGGGTAATATTAATTTGACGGTTCTTTTTTTTTTTTCTTTTTTTTGATCCCAACAATGATAATTGGCCAATTTTTTTAGGGATCCACCTTGTGCTATAAAACACCTTGTAAATGTCATGGTTTGCAAGTTTGTTTTAATCAGCTTTAAATAGTTTGTTATGGACAAAATTAGAAAATCAAGTTTTTCTCCCCTCAAAAAAACAGTTCTAAAACAGGATCGCTCACCTTTATCTGAAGCTCTTTTCCTCATTATTGATGTGTTTGTGTCCCTCTTAGCCTGGCCTGTACCGCGTGTCTGGCGCTGACCGCACAGTGAAGGAGCTGAAGGAGAAGTTTGTTAAAAATAAAACTGTGCCAGTCTTGAGTAAAGTGGATGATATTCATGCCATCACCGGTCTGCTCAAGGACTTCCTCCGAAACCTGAAGGAACCTCTGCTCACCTTCCGCCTCAACCAGCCCTTCATGGACGCTGCTGGTTAGTAGGGAGTTTTTACGTACTAAAATCTAATTATTTTGGTACTGAAGAAAAAGCTCAGTACTCTACCAGTTTTTATACCACAATGACTAAAAACACATTTGTTTTAGACAAGAGAATGTGATTTTCAACCCAAAATGATACTTACTTTGATGATCCCTTGTGGTGTTCTACTAGCTGTGATATATACTGGGACTTTTCAAAACTAGAAAGTATCAATACATTGTCTAGTTCTAAGTATGAGTTGGTGTCAGAGTATTGATTGGAGGTTGCACTCTTGACTCTAATAAACTTTAATATAACCATGTGGTCTTAAACTAGTCCTAATAATGTCCAAAACCATTCTAAAACTTTTCAGAAACGGTCCAGTATTGAGGGTAAAATCAGGTTTCTTTGGCTTATGATGTGAAAGAATTATTTGCATATTATAAAAGATTAGTAACCTTTTATCATGTAATTTTTGGCACTGTAAATCAAGATAAGTGTCCACACTTATTCACACACCAAGCGGTTACTTGAATATAGCAAAAGTTGTAATCACATTTAAAATTCTGTTGCGTAGGCCTATACCAGTGAGTGTTGCTGCAGTGGCAGATGTGTGTGCTGGTGATGCAGAGCACAAACACTGCAACAGAAAATAAAGGGAATTTATGGTAGTCCTTGAAACTCCTGAGACTCTGTAATGGAGAGTGAAACTGCACCCGGCGGACACATTCACTTTGGGGCTGAGTTTTGTTTTGACGTGAGAAGTCCCTGTAATAATGATGGGATTATACTGTGGTTGCTTAGCCTCTTCCTACTCAGTTATTGAGTTCAGTGAATTTATAGGAGAACTTAACCAGAGCTGTATAATTTTTTTCAGCGGTTTCTGATGATGACAACAGCATTGCTCTGATATACCAAACTATCAGTGACCTGCCACAGCCGAACAGGGACACTCTGGCTTTTCTGGTGCTTCACCTTCAAAGGTATATGTCTGCTGTACTACAGTAATTCTTAACCGTAGGGCCGTGATCACCTCTTTTGAGGGCCTGAGTATCAGAATACAATGCATTTAATTTGTGATTGGGCCCTGGGTTATTTTGTACAGAAAAACCCACCAGACCCTGAGACAAAAAAATTTTAAGAACTATATAAGTACTATAGTATTAATGACTGTTAACTATTAGAGGTGAGAAAAGTATGAAAAAGTATGTAATATTTTTGAACAGAGTGGCTGACAGTGAAGAAACCCGAATGGACATCAGTAACTTGGCTCGAGTCTTCGGCCCGACAATCGTGGGCCATGCTGTTCCAAACCCAGAGCCCATGACCATCCTCCAGGATACCAAGAGACAGCCTAAGGTGGGTCACTATTGTCTGGTCTTCTAAAATGACCAATAATGAAGGGAATATTGAAATAAGCTAATTAAGTAATAAAAATATACCAATCTAAAACTTGACATTTGCCCAAAAAAAGTAACATAACGATCAAAATTACAACAGTTTATGGCAATGACAACAGCAACTATACTATACTGATGGAAAAATGTATTTTTTCTATTAGAAAACTATATCAAAACTCAGTCTCCTTATCTAGGCCAAGGTGAGTTTAAAAATGTTCCGATGTGCCAAAAGGCATTCCTAGTTTTTTCATTCAAATTACAATGGCAATAAAGCTTTTTTCCTATTTCTAATGACTGATTTAATACAACATCACCATGTTGATGAATTAACAATTGTTAGTTGCAGCCCTAGTTATCACATAGTTTCACGCTGTTTGACTGATGGCAACACTGCCAACAGCTTGGTTTCAAATTTTTATTTCCTGAACAAGATCATCACATCCCACCAAATATCTCCCACCGTTGTGCCAAAACTGCTTTTATAACCAGTCTGTTCATTTTGGCAAAGTTTGAGACAATCTACTGAAATCTCATTATTGTTGTTTATTGTGATGTCTCTGTGAAGGTTGTGGAGCGTCTGTTGTCTCTGCCTGTCGACTACTGGGGCCAGTTTGTGATGGCGGAAAATGGACAGCCAAATCTGGACCACCTGATTATTGAGAATGCAAACTGCTATGCCACTCCCGAGAGAGGTAGGTTCTAATGGGTGACATCACATTATAGCTATGTTTTTAGAGTGATAATAAATTAACTGTTACTCTACAAAATGGCAGTTAAAAACTAAATATTCTATCTTTTGATTGGTCATTTAAAAGATAGAATGACCAGAAAGCAAAATATGTTTGCGTTAAGCTACTTGTGTGCTTTTTGTTGTGCGGTTGTGTTTTTAGATTTTAAAAGCTCATGTTTTTTTCCCTTTCCAGTGAGTATGTTGGGGCCTCTGACCACTCCTGAACATCAGCTCAGTAAAACCCCATCCTCCAGCTCCCTCACTCAGCGCATGCGTACCCTCACTCCAAGGTAAGAAAAACATTGTCTTCTGACTTTATTAAAAGTGAACTATGTAACGTTTCTGGTGAGGGCCACTGCTACTTGCTAGTCTCTATGCAGAGCCATTTCATAGCAGGGCATTGTATAGCTATTTTGAATTTTAGTTAGTAGGTCTCTAGATTGTTTGTTTGTGCATTTAGTAAATTACAAGCAATTAATAAAAAAAGACATGTATTCTTACTATGAGTGGGGTCTCCTTGGATTTAACCTGCAGCTTCATGAACTGCTTAGTCCCCATAGACCCAAGTTTAATGCCATACTGTTGAACATGCTAGGCAAAGCAATAACATCTCCATGGAGATGAGAAGGTTCAGACCCTCCACCAGAAAAATTTTAGTGTACTGGAAGGAATAAACTGCATATATTCAGGCATTGTAGTACTGTTGCATCCAATTGGATATTAAGCCACTGACCACTCTTTTTAATGTTACAGATTTGGAAGTAAAAGCAAGTCTGCTGTCGGCCTTCCTCGTCAAGGGAAATTCTTTGCTTCTCCTCTTCTGAAATAGATTGGTCTGTTCTAACCCCTTGTACAGCAATAACCTACTAAACATTTACTCACACTCATTTAACCTGTTTTAATATATTATCTGTCTCAAATTGTGTTTTATAAGGTGAGACTCATGTTCATATATATATTTTTTTGGAGATAATCTATGCACCATTTTGATACTACGACTTGATTGTCATTTTCAGTTTTAAGATACGACTTTGTGCATGGGCTTGTTATTTTAAAGGGACCTGCCCACATCTATAACATTTGTCATCTGCTTCAGCCCATGTGTCACTCAGAGGTTGAACTGATTTTAGGTTTAAAGAAACGTGTGCTGTGTTTAAGTTTTTTTGTTTTTGTTTTTTTTTTATTTGTATTTAATGTGTCCTGGTAAATACACCAGCTCCTGATCAACTGTACATCTGTAAAGTCTGTCGCAGTGTGCTCTGTCAGAAATACTAATGATTATAGTATTGATTGACTATAAATCACTGTATTTTACTCATGCTAATTACTTGGGAGTATTTTTAAAGCAAAATTGTACCTTTACTAATTTGATTTGTGTAAATTATAAAATGCAGTGTATTCTGTCAGTTGCTGTATTTCTTTTTTATATTTTAATGGGTATTTGATAGGTCAAGCCAGACAGTATTTGCTCTTCTTGTCATGTCACTCTCAGAGGCTTTGCCAGGATTCCTCTATCAATTTATGGTGTTTTTATAAAAATAATTCAAACGAGCGCTACAAGTTCAGCTTGCTTAGTTTCAACAATTATTTCACTGTTTTGAATATCCATCCATATGACAAAGTCTGCAGTTAACTTTACCTTTCACAGTACCAAATACTACAGGCCTATCCACAGGTTTCAGAATGATGATAAATTAGGACTGTTGCCATAGCGATTAAGCATTCTTTTGAATTGGAAGAGTCCTCAAAATAGGAAGCTGAAACCCATTAATAGAATCTAGATGTTCTCAAAGTAATATGCATTGGTCTTCGCAAAAACATATGGGAAACTGCTGGGTAATGGTTCTATGTGTTAGTTCAATTGCTTACATGAGCTTAATGGAAAAACTGGACAAATATGGAATAGTGCATAGGTCAATGTAAAGTTGTTTAATTTAGTAAAGTAACCATATTGAATCCAGGCAGTTAAAAAATGTAAACCTTTATTGGTCCATATTAATCTTAACCTAGCCAGCATCACTAAAAAATCTTGGGCCAAAGGACGGGAGTGTTCCTGACGTAGTTCTGGTATGCCGGGTCAGACCCCCACTTCTTTGCCGCTTGTTTCTCCAGGATGGGCACTCCACTCACATAGTTTAACAGGAACCACACAAACATGGGTGAAATAACACTTAAATACTGCTTCCCTTCCATCACTGACGAAGCAGAGAGCCAGAGGCCAGACCACTGCAGGATCTCTCCAAAATAGTTGGGGTGTCTGCTGTAAGCCCAGAGTCCAGACTGAATGAACTTGCCCTGGGGAAATCAGACATAAATTAGATTGTATACGGTGGTTGCACACGGTATTAATGCAGTTGGGGAGGTCTATAGGTAGCTAGAATTTCATGTCAAAATCTCAGTGGAGAGCTTGGAACTGTTGGCTAATAGGATAAACAGAAGAGTCATGGTTGGTTATAGTGGGCCCAGGCAAATGTCTAGTTAAAGATACACTATGTAACTTCTCTGGTGGAGGGTACTCTACCTGCTTGTCTCCCTGGACAAAGCTACTGCTGTCTGGGATGTTCCACAATGAGTTTATGGCAAGACGAAGTTCAAATCTGTCAACTGGACAAATCGTTGTAGGAGTGAAGACGTTTCGCTGCTCATCCAAGCCGCTTCTTCAGTTCTGATCAGATAGCTGGTGAACACTGCTTTATATCTATCTCCAGGGTTTAGATTTATCTGTCCCCATGGAGACAAGCAGGTAACACCACAAGGCAAAGTTACAGGTCTGTGGAAAGTGACCCAGCACGCCATAACGGTTTCCAAGGACTTTTGAGCAATAGAAACACTTAATTAAAATAATGCTAGATAAGTTACTACAGTAGAAATGTATCACAGATTTTGTTTCAATAGTAAAAGTCCATTTACTGACAGAAAACCTATTGACCTATCTACAAGAAAAACTGACTTTAAACCGGCCTAAAAATAAAAAAAACAAAAAACAAAAAAACAGACTGGGCAACACTGACAACAAATAAACAAATAATATCTTTAGTTTTTGGGATCATCCTGATAACCATGATTAGACTGATTTTGAACTTCATTGTGTGTGTCTTTTAATGTCTTGGCAGTATTACACAATAAGTGAAATGACTTTATAATTAAGCACAGGTGCAGAAATATCATTTACACCCTTCTTTGAAAGATTACACTAAACGTTTCTGTTTTTTATCACCTCTTGGCAGCTTTTTAAAGTTGAGACAGTATAATGTTACTCAAAATGGCGCCTACAAACAGGAAGCTGAAACCCATGTTACTTACAGCGTTATCAGGGTCATTTTTGAATCGCCACTTCTGCTGGTCGGCGATGGCCTGCACGGTGAAGCCCAGGCCCCAGAGGCTCCAGCCGACGTAGTCCCTCCACCCGAGAGGCTTGTCTGTCTTCTCAGAATTCAGCATCAGAGTGGGCAATAGCGTTGTGAATACCCACACCGCTGTGAGAAGAAAAAAAGTGTATTATTTGTAATTAATTAGGGATGCCAATTAATTATTTGTGAACCATTACCGGTAATTGAGATTTTGGAGCTCAACTTTTGATTCAGTAAGTAATATTCCCATTCAATTACCCCACAAACTTTTTTAAAAATCATTCATTAAAAGCTTAAAGGCAAAACTGATGCCATCCAGCTCTGATGTAACTAATGACCATAATGCAACTATATTACATTGAAAAAAAGGCAAAAGTAAACTACAAGAAAACTAGCATTCAAAATTTTTCAACTAAACTTTTGACAATAAAATATAGGAAACAACTGACTCAGCTATAGCGCATAGATTAGCCAAATATTCTCACTCAGCAAAGATAAATGTGGCTTATACATTAAATAACTAATGTAAAAGTATGTTGTGTTAAAACTACACTAATCTTAGCCGTAGTTTAACCTACTGTGCAATCAAAACAAGACATAGATTTATCCAAAGGGCCTCCTCCTATGATGCATGCTGTGTTATTGAAGGCTGATGCAGACTGAGCTCATAAAATGGAGGAATTAACAACCCATAACCCTTCTTGAGTACCTTGTATAGTCCAGTATATAAAGAAGGTCCCTGGGCTATCTCTGACATTGTTGAATCTGCGATCGCGTCCGTCCTTCAAGATTCGAAGGAAAAGAAAAGTTCCCAGTCTGAAAGAAAACAGTTAACACTCATATATTAACCACAACATTATTACACATTAACCAGGCTTGAGTTTAGGTTTTAGATTTATTGGCTGGCTCTCCTTGTGACCTTGCCAGCGACCCGTCATAACTTAAACAGCTCTAACAGAACAGCACTGTTGCCAAGGGAAACCAGATAAAGCCAAGTAAAGGATTAATAATTTCACAGTTAAATTAGTAGGTCTAATTCGCCACACAGGAAAAGAAAAGCTGATGAAGTTTAAATAAAGATGTGTTTTTTTCTCTCTAAAAGCTTGATCCCAAATTATAGATATGATAATAAATGAGTGTGAATGAAAATGAAACACCCTAAACACTAAAACACTAAAATGCCAGTTTTGATCAAGGACTGGTAATTGATTGAAAAAAAAAAAATGATTAACTTCTGTTCAGAATTATATGTGCACTTGTCCTACCTTGCAAAACCTGGAGCAAATCCACTCAAATAAATGATATTAGGTTTATAGTTTCTCTAATCTAAGGATAAATTTTGACAGTATGAATATAACTGTTTGAAATACTGAAAGCCAAATACCAAATTACCATTACCAAATATAATGATGGATTGCTTACTGTCAAAGTATTGTCATTAGAATAACAATAAAATAAATAAAAATACAAATGTTAATTTCTGCCAATATTGCCCAGGCCGCCCCTCATCATGAGTTTAGTATAGTACAAACTGGACACTGTTGAATGTTTTTAATCATGAGATAATAATGTTAATAAGATAACATTAACATAAAACTTACCTCAGCCCCCATGTAGTCACTAGCCCAGTTTGTACATTCTGCCGGACATGCCTGGCTCCTCCCCAAATGCGACTCAGGTGAGCGAGTAGTATAAATGTACCTGACCCTGAGAACAAAACGGGCACTTTAAGATTTAAAGCAGTTCCCGTTCCCATACAGAGGACACATGGCAGATGGGCCTATAACCTGTCGGAAAGAAGGGCGTGTTCAATAAATCGTTTACCCAGGATGCTTATAGACAAATGGTTCCAAAGTTCAAGGGTACATGTCTCTGAGTGCGGAAGATTGTGGTGTGTGGAGTAGATTTTAGGAAGTTAAAAAGGAATTACATCCAATCGCCATACATCTCCAGGTATGGAATATTTTATAATGCATTTCTGACTAACATTTGACTTTCCCCTTTTTTGTCACAGTAGCTCATTATGTGGCATCCTTACAAGTTACTGAATTTGCAGAGTTAGCGATGCTGAATATGAGTCTTTCAGCTTAGGTTACTGTACAGATAAGCTATTAGAATGATAGATATTAGAACTAAACTATAATGTTGCAAAAAGTCTAATTTAAATCTTTTTACATTTAGGCATTTTAACATCAAATTTCAACAAGCTTAGTACTGGATGTTGAGAATTACATATCATCAATTGTTTAGCTTTATATCAGGAAGTGATTTTTAATTCTGTAAAAAACTAGAATGACTTGAATGACTCCTTGAACTATAGTTTATTCCCATCTTAACCTACAGGGGGCGCCGTTCTGCCAGTAATTTTAGGTAACATGCGTTTTGTAACAGTGACTAGCCTACAAGGACAGTCTAAAATGATTTCTATCTCAATGAATCGGTTTTATGAGTAGATTCTTTTGTTCCTTTTTAGTTTTTATGCATTTAATTCGGCGCACTCTCCCCTTAATATTCAAAATACAGGACAAGCTGGTGCAATATTACTCAAAACGTGCTACAACAATGCAATAAGAGGCATAGCTTAAACATACAGATACATCTTTGCTTCCTATACACATTGTACAATAAAAAACTTAATAATATTACCTGCTAAGTCGTAAAACTTCTCAGTCTTGCACGCTGCTGCTAAGGCCCATCCTGCCCACTGGATGCTCACGTCTGTCAGGGCGCATTTGATCAGCACACTGCCCATGATCAGGCTCTGTAGACCAGCCACAAGCTCCGGGGTCAAATAATGGGACATAAACACGAGAAGAGATCAACTAACCAAAGCAAAGTTCATCCCCGACAAACAAGTAGGCTTGGCTAAGAGCGGGGCATTATGGGAGTTGTAGTAAAGAGGATTAGTGGGTTTGTTTACAATCTGCAAAAAAGAATTATAGATTTATTTGAACTGAAAACTGTATTTAGTGACATTAGATCAAATAACACAATAGGCTAAACTTCTCAGATAAATGTCATTAAAGCAGTTATGAATGATTTTTACCATATAAATCATAATTTGCATCAGTTTAATTTTCAGATGAATTAATAATACTTATTTTAGTACTTATTTTGAATTTTAGGTTAGTAGGTCTCTAGATTATTGTTTTGAAGTAAGATCCATCTAAATGTAGTCTATTCTTTCCTTTTCTGAGCAGAATATGTAAAAAAAAAAAAAAAAAAACTCAACTTGCAAATGGCATCTACAAGTTGAGTTTTTTGGGTTTGTTTTTTTTTTTTTTTACAATTTCTTTATTCCAGTTATTGTAACTATATTCCTTTTTTTTTTTTTACAGCGATGGAGCAAAGACACAAGTAAAAGTCTTTAATGACCTTTGCTTCTGTCTGGAGTAGACAGAGATAAAGATTTGTAGACATGTCTGCTGTCTACAGTTGCTTTGTCAGGATTCATTCATTATTTAACTATGATGATAGGTGTCATAATATAGGACAGTGGCTCGCAAACTTCCCACACCAAGTACAGTACCACCAAAGAAAAGATTCGGCTTTCCGAGTACCACCAGATTTGGATAAAGTCGCCTATATAATATGATTATTCCAGGTCTACTCTAGGGCTAAACCAGGTTTAAGTACTCATTTCCACTGTAGTAAACAAGCAGTTGTTCAAAGGAGAACAAAAAAGTGAATAGAATGAAATCTAAATGAGACAAACCCACATGAAGAGCTGTCCAAATCCCACCTGAAGGAGCTGTATCACAGTTTGAGTGACACTGATTAGAATAATTACAAGGATTTTCGAAGTATGATGACTGATTCTATGGCCGTCTATGATAAATTGTCTTGCAGTCACAAAAATAATACAATTTTGTGTTCATTAGATTCCATAATCCTTAATCAAAGTCCCACTAGGCCTTATAATTACTTGGGTCTTTCTGTTCTTGCAGCATAAAAAAAATGGCTGAAAGTAACAGTCCAAAAGGCGGCTCCAATGTCTTTGCCAGAAAGGTCCAGAGACAGCTGAGCAGAGGCAAAGAAAAGGTAGACCTATAACCTTGAATTATTGATTGATTAAACTAGATTTTAATAAACATATGGCAGATTACAGTGTTAACAATGGTTCATTACAGGTTCTTCAAAAGCTGGGTAAAGCAGTGGAAACCAAAGATGATGAATTTGAAAACTATCTTGCAAGATTTTATGACCAGCAGGTAAAGTGACAGTGCAACTGTTATCATGATAAGACATGTGTGTTCTGTGTTAGTTGCTATTGCTTTTTTATTGTTAGTATTATGGACTTTTATAATATATGAAGTAAACATTTGGGGTATTGTTAAAAAATGTATAGAGCATTATTTGTCTATTCTTAATTATTTGAAATACTGCCATAATATTTTTAGTTAATAACAGATACCGAGGAACTAATTTGTTGTTATTTTGTGTTGAAAATAACATTTATTGTATCAAAATCAATATCAGGCCTTATGCTATTTAGAAATCGAGTTATAGAACATCTTGGGACATACTGTATATTCTATAAAAAAATACATTTATAATATTCTTACATCTTTTACCCCCACCCCCAAAATCTAGATAAATTAGTATGTGCTCTTTTAAGCAGCATCACATATAAAATGATCATATGAAATACTTCTCAGTGCATTTTTTTGTATTTTAGTGATATTGAAATGTAATACCAAGATTTTACCAATGTTAGATCCATATATTCTGTCATTAAAATTAAAATTATTTTGCAGACTGATGGGAACCGTATTCACAAAGACTTGAGAACCTACCTCAATGCTGTCAGAGGTATGAAATAAAACTATATTTCTGCCTTTTCTTTTGCTGGCATCCAACTCTTATAATATAAAGTTTTCTATTGTTTCACCAGACATGCGTGAAGCATCAAGACGTCTCTCCCAGTCCCTGTTTGATGTTTATGAAGGGGATTGGGTCGGGGAGGAAGACCTAGGAGCTATTGTTGAGGTTAGATAAGAAATACACTTATACACGGCAAAAAATGCAATTAATTCAACTGGACGATGTTTTAAATGTCATAGTTTACTTCTACACACTGCAAGAGAGGAACATCTAGTATTAGGTAAAATCACTTGGATTCAGAATCTTAATTTAAAGGGGCACTATGTAACTTTTCTGGTAGAGTGTATGCCATCTGTCTTCATATGTCACTGTTGTGCTCAATGTTCCAGAGTATGGCTCATATTTATCTTGTATTTATTAAATTACAGGTGTTTTTATTACTCAGAAATACCTTTAAAAACATGCATTCTCACAGTGAGCTGTTTCCATGGAGATATCAAAGTGTAATGCCATACAGTGGAACATTCAAAGCAAAGCAATAACTATCTCCCTGGAGACAAGTAGGTAGCATACCTTCTACCAGAAAAGTTTGAATAACCTGGAATATTTTTGCTTATAATGCTGTTTCATGGTATGTCTAAACAGTTTCAGGATATTTCAGGTTAAAATAAGTGAATGCAATTTCCTTACTTTATTGGCAAATACGCTATCTTAAAATAATAACCAATGAATAAAAACAATCAAGGTAGATGGCCTAGTTCCAGTAAGAAAAGAAATTTCAACAGTTGAAAACTACTCAATTTTATTCTAGCCTTTTAAACTAATTCAGACACTTTTTGCAGTGTAAACAGCATAAACTAAGCATAAGCTTTAGCATAAACTTTAAAGGTGATATCCCACTCTATTGTCGAGGGAATAAAGTCCTCAGTTTTTCTCACTTTCTTTATACATAATTAATGTTAAATTTATACTTTTCTGTTTAATCAGGGGGAGGACCTGCTGTGGAATGACTTCGAGGTGAAACTGTTAGATCAGGCCATTCCGCACCATGGAGTCCTACGTGAGCCAGTTCCCAGACGTCAGGGTAAGAAAATCTAAAGTAAACACACACTTAGAGACAGGGGCCTTCAGCAAACACTCAAAATCCAATATGGAGGCTACACCGTTTCCTTTTCTTCTGCAGGAGAAAATTGCCAAGAGGGGCAGAAAACTGGTGGATTATGATTCGGCGCGACACCACCTGGAGGCTCTGCAGAGCGCAAAGAAGAAGGATGACGTTAAGATCAGCAAGGTCAAACAGTAGAGACCTATATATGTATATACAAACTTATGTACAATATTGCAATAGCCTGTATGTGCGCAGAACATACTGTACGTGAGGACTGAAGCAGCAGGTTCCCTAAAATATAAGATTCCACACATATGCATTGAAAAAGGGCATAGGAACAGTTATTTTTTTGGATCATGTTTTGCATTTTGGACTGCCACGGTTATTATGTTAAGACCCAAAAGTAGTTTTTGGGTGGTGGGTTTTCTTATAATTGAATGAAACTGAAGGCAAGGGAACAAGGGTACAGTGAAAAACATTCAGGTCCTAGTTTGTGAGGTAAGGGAATATATTTCATTTTGTGCCCTCTCAAATTAAGTACCACCACTGGTGATGTTCCAGCAACCCTCTCATTATACGAGTAGATGACTGTTTGAATGCCTTTGTGCATTTGCTGTAATAAGCCAAACATCACAGCAGGGAAGCAGAGTACATCTGCAAAAGAGTCTGAATTTTGTCATTACTGTATATTATAATACTTACTCTATAATTTGGATTTAAAATAATGAAAAGCAGGCTAACTATAAGCCTTCCAAAATAGTTGTTTTTAATTGGCTTCGAAAAAGAAAAGGAAAAACAAAACATAGTACTGGTAGTAAATATTACTTGTATTATTAATTAAATAGCATTGTCTTGTCCCCTGCAGGCAGAGGAGGAGATGAATGTAGCAAAATCTGTGTATGAAGGCATCAACAATGAGCTTAAAGAAGAACTACCCATTCTTCATGATAAGTAATTATTTTTCCATTCACCTAAAAATCACAGCATTTTGTATAATGTCATGTATGTATTTGTTCCTAACCATACATTTGCATATCCTTGGGTGTGAAGTCGTATTGGATGCTATGTGGCAGTCTTCTTAGCTGTCTCCAATTTACGGGACACGTTCTACAAAGAAGTTAGCTCGGTATGTGCAGGAGGTAAATGAGTGGCCATGTATTTATTTAACTTTGTTTGTAACTGAACCTATATCTGCTTTTAGCTAAACCAAGATCTCCACAATGTGATAAGTGAACTGAAGGCCCAACATCCAGACAAGCAGTTCTCTGTGAAGGGGATTCAAAGGTTAGAGTTGTTATCACAGGATTACGTAGGATTAGAGAAGTCAGAATGTATTGATTTTAAAATAAATCAGAATTACGTGTCACAATACACTAATGAAATATGGAAGGAAGGAGAGAAGGAGAGAAGTTTTAATTTTTTTTAAGCAGCAACTGCTGACTTAAATATAACTTCTTCAGAGATTTAGTGTTCTCAGTCTTGTTATGTAAAAAAAAAAAACACAAAAAAAAACCCCAAAAAACCTAGAAGCACATTCTGAAATTCTTGTTAAATTTAGCAGTTTATATTCCAGTCTGAGTTGTAATGTGCACTACTGAATATTTATTTATTTATTTGTTTGTTTTGGAGAAATCATAATCAAAATATCTGACTGTTGCTTTAAGATTATTTCCAAAAACAACACTTTGGCCTCTCTGTTTCAGGTACGGCTCTTTGAGACGCACTCTGCTCTCTCCAAGAGCGTGGAAGGCCAGTTTCTCCGAGTTTCACAGAAGCTATAATCCCAAACCAACGAGGTTCAGCTTTAAGTCTCCAGAAAAACCCAAACATGGAACTCTGTCTCGAGAAAGCAGCAGCAGTGCGGTCTCCCCACAGCCCCCCATCCCAGAGCAGCCCAACCCTGAGCCTGCAGACCTGGATAGTACTACTGGTGGGTATTATAATAAAATAATAATAATAAATATAGCTGAAGTGGCAATGATCTGCCTTCACTGCCACCAGGAGCACTTTATTTCATCTCTTTTTTTTCTAGGCAAAAACAAAATATCTGTTGCCACAGCAACAACATATTATATATTTTTTGAAGTCCTTGTCAAGTCCACCCATTTTCCATTCATTTTAGCAGCTGTAAATTTGGCCCATGTCTCAGGCAAATCAATAACATCTCCATGAAGTGGGTGGTGAAAGAAAAGTTACATTGTGCACTTTTAAGTAGAATTATTTTGAAGTAAGTCTCTTACCTTTTCTGGACTCAGGAAGCCATGGGGAGATTGACAGTTCACAATCACAAGAGGCTGCTGCATCTTCACCTGAAAAAAGCAGCCCAGTGGAGGACAACCCCGAAGTGAAAGAGGAAGAGGAGCCATCTGCATCTGAAAAGAAGCAAGAGGATGAGGAAAAGGTTTGAACAAAATTTATTTTCTTTCGATTTATATTTGCTAGAATAGTGACAAGAACAAATCAGCCAATAATGTCTCAATATTTAAATATACAAATTCCAGATATATAAAAAGAGACTTGACTTGATCATGATTTTGTCAGCTAGCCTGTTTTTTTTTGTTTTTTTAACCTAATTTTAGGCCTGGTTTGGTCCTAGTTAAAACCTGATTTTAGTGTAAGATTAGATCTGGTCTAGACCTGGTTTGGTCCTTGGTGTTGAGTGTTGCAACTGCTTCAGTTGGTTTCATTCTGGCACTCAAGGTGGGGTTATTATTTTTTTATTTTTATTTTTTTTTTTTTTTTAATCAGCAGAAATGTGCTGATATATGCCTGTTACACAGAGATACAGCACACTGCAAATTTTAACCTTATGTCTTTCTTTGAAAGAGCTTTGCACCTTTTTGATAATTTTCTTATTGTAGAAAATATATAATCCAGTTTTCATATTATCTTGTACGAAATAAATCACCAACCTCTAGTTCACTATATCCTCCACCTCTATAAGGCTCCTGGGAGTGAGAGCAGTTCTGAAGTGGACCAGTCGTGTGATTCAGTGAGTCTGGAGCAGCAGCTTTCAGCCGCAGATCACAGCCCACTGCACATTGACGAAGAAGAGGCAGAGGAAGAGGAGGGGAGAGCCTTGGATTCTCCGAAAACCAATGGACTGGAAAATGAAGAGACCCCAGTCAAAAGCACACCTCTCAAGGTACACAGGTAATTATATCTTGCGTAGATCTTGGTTATTTATCAGGGACAATGCACAAAAAAACACTGACCTGCACAAAAGAAGTAATATGTTTGTGCCAGGGTATAGCAAAATTGCTTATTTCCACTCACAGTTCCTAGACAGGTTGATGTCGTAAGTGATATACATGCCAACACAATACAATGTATATAGAGAAGTAGTAGATAATTACAATCCGATTAATCAATAAGTAGAACTAGTCCCATTCAGTAACAGCCACCACATCTATACAATATTTACATACATACAATTCATATTGCTGCATAGATGCATTCTTACAAGGCACATGAATGTGTACAGGTCTGTTTGGTTAGAAGCGATAATTTGGTCAGGCTGCCATAAATCTGCTCTTTGGTCATCCTCTATAGACCAGTGTACAAAAATAACAGAATATTAATGGTGCACTATGTAACTTTTCTGAGGAGGCCCACCACCTGATTGTCTCCATGGAGATAAAGCATGTAGTGCCAAATTACAGGTCAGATCTATGGAGAGGTGAACCCTCACACAGCATTAAGATTTATATGTTTTTTGGGGTATTTTCGATAGAAAAATAAAAATATACTCAAAAATAAGTTCCATGCCATGTTGTAATACACTTAGAAATGGTATAAGGATGTTTCTCAGTGTATTTACCCACCCTCTTATCCACAGGTGAGTCATGGGGGCAGCACTCCAAGCAGGGCCTCTAAAGTTCCTTCACCACAAACCCGTTCCTAGTTTAAGTCCCTCCTCCTGGTGCAACAAGCCCAAATCACCTCTCAAGTGTAGTGTGTAAGAGGCACCTCAGCTGACGACTCTCAATGTGGAGGAGCAGCAGCTCTACTCAAAGCTCTTCTTGAGTCACTGAACCCCTCTTCACTTGTGCGGAGAAAACTAATTTCAGCTGCATGTATCCAGGATCTTGTTCAATCTGTCATACTCAAAGCTCACATGTATAAATGGGATTAGGAACAGACTCTACAAAGAGTCTACAAGCAACCAGCAGCTCCAAATTAATGGTTCTTCTCTACTTGGGGTCTTGCTCATGAGTCAGCTAAGGGATGTTGATGTTTTTCAATCTATGTGCCAAATTATGATCAAACTCCAAATCAAATCATGTTTATTTATTGCGCACTTTTCCACTCAGATGGAAAAATGATCTGCTGATAGTTTTGATCTAATTATTTCCTTGATATTTTTGTCTCATCTCCAGGATTGTGCAGTAGATCAGCCTGGTTCAAAAAGCACAACAGTGTGATATATCCACCTGCAGGTTTGTTTATTATTTCACATTCATAACATAAGTCACTTTTGTTCACTTGTTTGACTAGCCTGTGTTTGCTCTCTGTGTAGATTTGACCGGAGAGGAAGGACTGACACCACCAGCTGCAGCCCAAAGAAACCCAGACAAGTGTCCCGTAACAGGCTGAAAAATTATAGTTTTTTTGTATTTTTTCTTTAAATATAAATACATTTTATATGTTTAAGTTTTAAAATGGTATCAAATCACGCAATAACTCGAGAAGTCAACTTTTTTTTTTTTATTGTTTAATTTATTTTAATTTAAATGCAAAGTATTTTTGTGTGTAACTGTGTGTATGTTATCATGTACATCTCCACGTCTCCCGGAAGCAAACAATTGTGTCTATAATCTAATTATCAGTCTTCCAATTCTTACCTGATTAAAGAATCTATTTTGACTATGATCTTTAAATCGACTGTAGTGTTTTTTGATGACCACTTCTTCATTATAACACGGCCAACTGATAACACAGTGGTGGTGGGATGTCGCTCAGAAACGATCTTTGGAGAGACACGAGGAGGAAAAGGGCGGGGCGGAAATCCAAAGCGTGTTCTGCAGCGTGACGCATGACGCATGACGCACGACGCACGAACCCAAAGGCAAAAAGCCAACTAACTTCTCATTTAGTTTCTCACGAGTTTACCGCAAGTTTCCCGGCGTCTCATACCGAGTTTAGGTTCACTGTCCAGGTTTTTTTTCTCGGCGTAAAAGTGATCGACAAAGTGTGTGATTATTCGGTAGCAAGTTTGGAAAATCTATCCAATTTTAGTTCATCCAGGTAAGTACATTTTGCCTTTAACAGCTGCATGGCGCTCCCACTGATTGTTTAGTTTAGTTGTTTTGTCTTCATCTTGTCAGAACAGTCCAAATAACGTGTGTCATTTTAATTTAGTACGACACAAATGGTAAACTATTAGGTAGAATTTGACATTTTATCAAAAAGTTGCTAACAAAGTGGAATTTTCTGAAACAAAGCGAGGGCATCTGATCAGTCAGTAAACAATGGTGACAAAGGAAGCAGGCAACACCTCAGGGCTTTTTCGTGTTATTCAAAACCTCGCTGCAAAATTTGAGTGTTCAGTTTTGCTTTTTTATTCATAGGTGAGGACAAACTAAGAAGCAACAATGAATGGTAAGAACATGTTTTAGTTACTGAAATGTGTGTGACTATGCTGCAGTTTGCATTTGCATCTTATTGTCTACATCTGATGGATTTTTTTTTTTTTTTTTTTTTTTTTTAGTGCAGAGTTTAGTGCAGAGTTTAGTGCAGAGTTTAGTGCAGAGTTT
The DNA here is from genome assembly GCA_019594935.1 of Periophthalmus modestus. Taxonomy (NCBI): domain Eukaryota; kingdom Metazoa; phylum Chordata; class Actinopteri; order Gobiiformes; family Gobiidae; genus Periophthalmus; species Periophthalmus modestus. The sequence continues at coordinate 27,468,128 of JAIEZT010000084.1, forward strand.
AGTGCAGAGTTTAGTGCAGAGTTTAGTGCAGAGTTTAGTGCAGAGTTTAGTGCAGAGTTTAGTGCAGAGTTTAGTGCAGAGTTTAGTGCAGAGTTTAGTGCAGAGTTTAGTGCAGAGTTTAGTCCCCGGCTAGTGGTTTAGTGCAGAGTTTAGTCCCCGGCTAGTGGTTTAGTGCAGAGTTTAGTCCCCGGCTAGTGGTTTAGTGCAGAGTTTAGTCCCCGGCTAGTGGTTTAGTGCAGAGTTTTAGTCCCCGGCTAGTGGTTTAGTGCAAGTTTAGTTAGTGGTTTAGTGCAGAGTTTAGTCCCCGGCTAGTGGTTTAGTGCAGAGTTTAGTCCCCGGCTAGTGGTTTAGTGCAAAGTTTAGTCCCCGGCTAGTGGTTTAGTGCAAAGTTTAGTCCCCGGCTAGTGGTTTAGTGCAAAGTTTAGTCCCCGGCTAGGGTAGTAGTTTCGTCCCCCAGGTAGTAGTTTAGTCCCCCAGGTAGTAGTTTAGTCCCCGGGTAGTAGTTTAGTCCCCCAGGTAGTAGTTTCGTCCCCCAGGTAGTAGTTTAGTCCCCCAGGTAGTAGTTTAGTCCCCCAGGTAGTAGTTTAGTGGTTCCACTCTATAGGTCCTTATGTAGTCCTGGTTTAGATCTAGTTCCCTTTTTCTTGTTTTTTACAGTTTAGTTCCAGTTTAGTCATGATTTAGATTTGGTTTGGTTTAGATGGTACTTGTTGAAAAAAAATGTTTGTAAGTCATGTCATACCATCTTTACCACAAGTAGCCATAGGTACTACACAATACTTTCTCCTTTTGAACTAATGGGTACCACATGGATGAGAATTTAATAATGGCCTGACAGGTTTTATTTAGGTGTGAAACCTTAATAATCAGATTAAAGTGTCCCAAATTCCTAAATATCTGCCCTTTGCACTGGGAACAGGGAAGTTTTACGTGCTCTCATTCACTTGTAGAAGAGACATTGCCAGACATTTTAAACATACTTTTGTTTCTGAAGTTACAGATATGGCCAGTTCAACAACAGAGGTGATGACAAACGCAGTGACAGAAGGCAAGTGCCAGAATTTTACAGTTTTTATTATATACGTTTTATTAGACTAGTCTCGAACATCAATATTAATCATATTCTTACCAAAATCCCAGTTTGTGTGGTCAAAATGGGCAAATCTAAAAGACTGCAATATTGATATCTCTTTTAACATTGGCACTGCATGAGTTGGGGATAAAATCTACATTTTTCTGTATTGCAATTTTGATTAGATTTGCAATATATGTTTAAAATGTAAGATTCTATTCAGAGTGTACACTGAAAACAACTCCAGGAGCATTAACATTTGAAAGAAGACTTAAAATCTGAGCCTATAAACTAACACAAGAATCCCATGCATTGCAGAGCATGTTTGTAGAGGTCTAAACTACTTATACATACAAGATTGTTCGTATTTGTATGCATCTAACGTTCTATCTTTGATTTGATAACTATTCCTCAAATTGCGATTTTGATACAATTGTGATACATTGTGCAAACAACTAATTATCATGTCATCATGTCACCATGTGTAAAACCTGCTAATCCTGTAGTTTAGACCTTTTCCAAACATGTTCTGAGATGCAAGGTATTTTTGTATGTTCATGCTCCTGAATGTGCTTAAAATGTGCACCCGAATTTAAACTAGTACTGTTTTTCCATTTTTGTATTGCATTATACTGTTTTTGTATGCATGCAGGCTTTTTCCTACCATTTTTATTATATTAGATGATGTTATAAAAATTAATTTCCTGTAAGATTAATAAAGAACTTTTTTTTTTCTCTCATATTTTTTGTGCCCCTAAAGGAGTTACAAAAGCTTTAACAACGCTGTACACAGAAGCCAACACTAAAAGTAACTTGGGTAATATTTGCTTTATTTTTTATAGAATCCAATGTATTATTTATAACTAACTTACTTTACTAATTTATTTATTTTCTTTATCATCAGTGATAACAACAGCGCCCCCACCAAGTTCAGAGAGTGCAATTATTGCAGGTAAATTTCCTTTTAGCTTTGGAAAAGCTAAAACTTAAGTGTTCTTTTATCATGCTGTTTAAGTCTCGTTTTTAACTTTATCATTCAGAAACTTGATGTCTGGTGATCTTATTAAACAATGTTGGTTTCGTTGTCGATAATTGTGAAAAATGGCCAGATTATGATGTTTCTTCTTACAGTAATCTCAAGACTAAAATGTAATCCCTGCTTCATTCCCTGCATTACCAATGTTGGACCTAGATTTTGTTGCATTTCTTCTCTGTCTTAACTATTTTAACCAATGTGATTTTCCCACAGTGGTCATTTTCGTGATCTTGCTGACCGTAGCAGTTGTGGGCTTCCTGCTTTATCGATATCTCTGCCACAACAAAGGAGCTTACAGGACGACTGGTGAGCTAGCTCCGGGTGAAGACCTCGAAGAAGACCACCACAGTCACACAGAAAATGAGAAAAAGGAGTACTTCATATGAACGCAAGAGTTTAGTTACTTTTTGCTATTTTATTTGATGGAAGGATGCCACTTTTTACATGTTAGGTTTCTGTTTTTTTTTTTTTTTTTAAAGGACTTGTTTTGAGGCATACTTGAAAGTCCAGCATGATGTAATACTAAAGGATCTTGTTGAATGTTAAGCATGTGAAGCATATGGAAAACGGGTGGTTGTTGCCATGTTGACAATGGTGTAAAGAAAAATATATTTGATCCAGTTACAATTTTACTTGCTGTATAAATGAAGATTCACACTTCTGAGCATTTTAAGTTTTGTTTTTATAAACTTGTTACAAAAAAATATTGTTTCAGATTGTGTATTTCCTCTTTTGGTTTTGTTTGAAATTGAAAAGTTTAGTGACAATTTCCATATTTATATTTCATGTGGGAGCCAGTAAACTTTTGTACAATGTAACTTCATATTTTTCTGTTTTATCATTACAAAACTTTTTGTAAAAAATACAAATTTCAGCAAAAGCTAATACTAAGAATCTTTGCCTCACCTTATTTTTTGCAATTTTTTTGGGTAGATAAGCTCTTTTTCAGACCTGTTGAGTCCTGGTTTAGTCGTTGTGGAGACCTGGTTTGGTTAGACTTGGTTTAGTCCTGGTTTATCCAAAAACTGAATCACTATTTCACAATTGGTTAGATCATTAAAAAATGTGGATTTAGATAATGTAGGATATTAGTTATTTAGAGCAAAAACTTGCGAACTAACCAAATACCAAGATTACAAGATATTTCATTTTCAAATTGCCCAACTCTGCATCTAATATCAATGTATTTTTAACATGTGACTTATTATGACCGTGTCTCAAGATTACTTTTTAAATCTACATGCGCATCATAGAAATAACATATCAAAAATGGGTAAAATAATATTTGTAAAAACAAAAATGAGTCATTCTATTGCTTACACCTGCAATATGAATTAATGTTTAAGATGTTTAATTACCATATCAAAATGTATATGAACAGCTGAAAATGGGCCTCTACAGTCTACACATCAACATGGTTCTATACAATGGAAGAAACAGCAATGAAAATACAACATGTCTAATTTTTTTCAAAATAACCTTTATTCTAAACCAAACCATTTTAAATTTTAAGTTTAGTATAAAAAGTTAAGTGCACCTACGCTCTTTTCCATCAAAACTCAAGTGACACTCTCCTCCTTTTTGTAATCTTAAAAGATAAAATGAGTACCAAAGAACATTACATCACTTCAGTACATGTGTGTTTTTTGTTTGTTTGTTTTTTTACAAAATGTTGTAAAAAGAATCCCTGAACTATAAATGTTCATTCTCCTTCAAGAGTTTTCCATTTGCTGTGGTTGGCATAGCATCTACTGGTCAGCTGTAATTTACAGTACTTTATATTGCTAGAAAAAAATGCACTATTATGCAGCAATACAAGTTAAAATGTGATGAAATTAATATTTTTAAAAGCAGTGGCCAGTTTTTTTAGTGTCTATTCTGGTAATGTCACATATGTATAAAATTATGGGATAAAAACACAAAACTCACTACTGACACCTAGAGCAAAAAGGACAATTTACAGTTTAATTAGGCTATGTGGATTTTGAATATTAATAGTACAGAATAGTACCAGAACAATTGCAGATGTAATTAATGATTGGACCTATATAATTTGATTTGTTGCAAGATAGTTTTTTGTCATTTTCAAACAAATTTTGCCAATGGTGTAAAAAAAATTGCACTGAAAAAACAAAACAAACAAAAAAAGCCAAAACGAGTGGTTGAAAAGTGGGACAAATATCAGGTTTCTTTTCTTTTTTTTTAATCTAGACTTGAAACCAGTAAACTTCTCAAACCAAGATGAATATCATGACTGCAAATCATGAAAACTCCCATAAATAACCAAATGTTGCAGTTTCAAATAATTATTTTGATTTTACACCAATCGTTTGTACTGGCCACAGCTTTTAAAACTTAATGTAATGTCGGATACCCAGTTACATTTAATTAACACTATATGAAATCTAAATGTATATGTATTAACAAAAAATAACTTTGCAAAAGGCATTCCTACTTCTGGCACACATTTAAATTGGCTAAACAGCACAATATGGAAAGTTGTTGCTTTGAGTATTAGCAGCACAAAACAGTTGCCCTGTGAAAAAAAAGATTCAGTGCAAGTTAACTATACTAACTAGCACAACAATATAGTGAAGGCTCGATATACAAGTATTACATATAAAAAGTAATGGAAAAATAAGGAAACGCTTATCTATCTCCCCCTCTTGTTTCTGCAGTGCATGATAAAAAGTAATAGATAAAAGTGAATTAGCATTGGGAATGTCAGGGGGAAATGATTGTACAATTGTCTTTAGCAGTGTTAAAGCAAGGACATTTTAGAATGAACTCATGCTACACAAAAAGCTCTTTTATGGCAGTTAGCAGTAATAAAGTTGGTCTAAAAAATCATTATATGATTCTAGTGGAGCTCAATGTTTGTTGTAAAAAAAAAAAATTGTAAATATTTTTTTGAATTGTGCAGTGAAACTGAAGGAATTTTATTTTATTTCACCGGCCACTGTTGAGCTTTTTTTGATTGTGAACACAACATCTACTATACATCATAAGGTACACTATGTATATTTTCTAGTGAAGGGTCTGAAAACGCCTCTTCTCCATGGATACTTTTCCACAATATGGCATTAACCTTATTTATCGTCACAGAGACAAGCAGATGGCTCACCTCCAGGGTCTGATCTGTGGAGAGGCTCCCTCCTCCAGTGTTGCCTCTCTTTCAGGTCTGATCTGATCTGTGGAGAGGCGACCTCCTCACTGTAAGAATTAATGATTTTCAAGGTATTTTTGAGCTACATGTAATGGAATAAATGCTAACAAAAAAGCGAAATAGTTAAAATGTCATACTCTGGAACATTACAAGCAAAGCAAAAACATTTCCATGGAGACAAGCAGGTGGCAGACGCTCTAACAGAAATGTAACATAGTGCACCTTTAAAATGACTTGAATCAGAAATGTAATCATATTTTTGAGTCGCTTTAACTAAATTTACTTAAACTGAATTTTAATTATTTGACTTGCTTCATAACATTTCAGACACGTCTTTAAACTTTTATTATTCTGGGAAAAACACACTTTCTAATTTCAAATGCAATTTTGTTGACAACGTTTAAGCTTCAGTAAATGAAATTCCAAATAGTTAAAAATGCTTGAAGATTAACATTCTGAAGTCAAGTCATCTTACATCATGTATAAAATCCTTTTTGTAGTGTGTCGTCTTTGGTGCAAATGAAAATTCACCAACTACACTCACAAGATGGAAAGTGAGACAAAAGTGCAACAAAGTAAAGTTACCTGACATTAAATACAAGCTAATTACAAAAAGACTAAAAATAAATAAGTATTACAACTGGATTTGGAATTTCCAGTTTATCTAAAAAAAAACCCCAAAAACAATTGTATGAAAAAAATTAAAATAAACTCTGGGTATCCGACTATCAAATAGAAAGACAAAAAGCAATAATGTTAAACCAACCACTCCAATATATTCAACAAACTAGTTAGATTTAGCAACGTGTCTTTCCTAAAGCTAATTTGCTTAGATTAGGGTTGTCCCCGGTGCTCTTTGGCACTAGAATACATTAATTTAAATTGCCCATCAAGGTACAGTAGACCACTATGGATATTGCACGAATCTTTTCATTGAAGTTTGTTGATTAAAATGGAACTTGAAAACAACATTTTTATTGTAATTAGGGTCTTGTACAAACATCATTGACACTTAAGGATGATACAGATTTTGAAAATTCGATCTATACTTCCCATTAGTACTTACACTTACCACTTCACAGCTAGTATTGCACTAAACTAAAATTAGAAAAATTACAGTCATTTTCTAAGTGTGTATGTTTCATTTTATAGATGCATTTAGACTGTATCATAAAGCAGCTAAGTACTAACACATGTAATGCTATTGGATATACAAACATTTTATCACATTTACAGAATGCAGGAGTTGCTTTACTTCACACTGGTTTCTACAGGCCTTATTTCTGTTCTTTAGTGAAGTGGAGTACTGTACCTTTTACATGGGCTTATAGTACATTCCTTATGTGAACTCAGTGTTGTAGCATGAACAAGCAGCCTTAACCATAAACGATACAGGAAGAACTGGGGCGTTGGGACATGGGGCAGAGCTGCTGTTACCAGATGGTGTAACCTCCACTTGAGCCGCCCAAGAAGAAGTTATTCTTGCGCTGCGTCATGACCATGTTTGCCCCCTGCATCGCAGCCAGCTGTGCCGCATTGGGAGGGTGTCCAGGAGGTGGAGGCTAAAGGGGCAAAAGCAAAAACATTAGATTGAGTTTAATATGGCACTGTTATTAAAATTAAGGTACATACTGGGATAGAAGCACTGCTGCCTGCCCCGAAACGTGCCCCAGCATCATAGCCCCCCTCCACCATCACAGTGGAGCCAGGGGGGTACATCGCTCCTATTGGGTAATAGGCCATGGGAACATTCTGCCCCACATGCCCCACACCCATGGGCTGCTGCAGAGGCATGAACATCTGAGCTCCAGCGTATGGAGAGGACATGGTAGCCTGTCCAGGCACCTGCGGGGGAAGCACGTATCTGTGCTGGTATATCTGCAAACACAAGTTTAAATGTTAATTATAATATCTATCATCACAATCATAAACAATAATGCAATATTTACATCTGTGTATGCAGGTGGAGCGTCTGTGTAAGGAGGAGCCTGAGGAGACATTTGCATAGCAGGAGGGTAAGCAGGAGCAGAGCTCTGCTGAGGGTACACAGTCTGCTGTGGATAGGAACCTGTGAAGAACACAGAAGAACAACATCAGGTCTCCAAAGACACTCACAAGATGGAGTAACCTATGGCTCTGATAGATATAGGCCTATATTAGCATTTATGCTGCTGCATTTTATTATCCTCATTCGGGCTAAACGGGGCAATGTCCAAGTGAGTCACACTAACTTTATCTCCCCAAGTCACAATAGTGTGACTATTGTGGCACACAATAGACGCGTAATGGAATGTTCATAAAGCAGGCTGGTCTATCGTCACTAACCTTTTACACATTTACACGTGAAACTGCCTATCTTATAGCTGATTCCGTTTTGATAAAAAGCATGCACACAGCCTATTACTCCGAGGCCTTGTACCTCTAATGTCCATAACGTACCTATAACCATAATAAACCTGTTATTCAACTGTTTCACATGAAAACGTGTAACTAAACCCGACAATCACGATCTGACTGAAATCATCAATCCTCAGTTTATGTTTGGGCTCATTTCACGTGATTTCCCAAAGCGTCAGTCGTGTGCTGTTATGTAGCTATCTGTAGCCCGCTGTATTCTCTGTTCCGTCACAGAAATCAGCTCAAATCTCTGCACCAAAACAACAAAAAGACGGATCGACTTCATGACCACGGTTCAAACCGGGGCCTAATGATGAAATACCTTTGTTGTTCATCGTGTCGTGTCGGTTTTGGAGGAAATCTGCGTAAAAACGGGATTCTGCGTATGTTGTGCGGCCTCAGACGGTTCGACTGCTTTATGTCACGCACTTCCTTGTTTTCGTGTTTTTGTCAAAGCGGTGACGTAAGTGTACGGAGCCTGCGCGCGCCCCCTGCAGGTCATAAAGAAGCGGTGCAGAAAGAGAGTGAATCAAGGTGAAAAGCATTTAACTCCTACATGACTAAGTTTGTCTTTTTGTGTTAATAGAATAGTGGCAAAATATGGGCAAAAAAAATCCAATCCACATTTCTTCTTCCAACAAAAAGCACTGCACAGTGAGTGAACACAACACCAAGATAACATTGTATAAAATAAAAATAAAGATTATATTGCTTCCTCAGTACACTTATGAGACAGCAGGCAACAATTAAAAGTAGCTACTGCACAGCCATTTACGCCTATGCCCCTTGTCCCTTTTACTTAAAGAATGTCCCACTTTTTATTGATACTACGTGAATTATAAAAAGTGAGATTTACATACATAATAGTATATTTTTTCTCACAAACAAATCAGGACCATTTGGGTGTACTGCAATTAAGGATTACAATATGTACCTATTACTATTTCAGTCTCTTAGTGTGTGAAGACTGATAATAAAAAAAAATAAATCATCAGGCGTTATTGCAGTTATTATCTGAGATTATGTTTCTGGGTATGTCCAGTGTGTCCCTCTTTTTCTACAATTTGAGGTGGTTACCCTAACTACAATTATGTTTTGATCTGATGTGGCAGTGGAATACCTTCAGCCCACAATTTACAACACCAATAGCCTATATTTAAATCATTGTATTTACTGACCTTGTTTAACGCAGACATCGAGGACCATCTAAACTCCACACAGAAATGCAGAGATAGAAATACAGATTTTCAAATTGATGCTTATGTAACCCAGATATCTTACAGACTGAGATACGTGTCATAAGTTGTTTTGTTTGATATAGGCTGGGGTATTACAATGCCATATCAGATCCTACTGGATCAAAACTATAGCTTACATGTCTATGCTGTCTCATAAGTGGACTGATAAAGCCAACCCATACACCCAGTACAATTCCTTGTGATGTCTCCTAATGAAATTCAGTTTTTGATTTAGATTATATGGTCTAAACTGAAAATGAGTAGACCTATGTGTGTTCCTTATAGAGACCACAGCATAGGCCTAATTAAACACTCAGATAGCCCTAGATAGAACATTATGTTGCAACTTGTTTTGTTCTGTCTTTGAAATAAATAAATAGACTGTGAATGTTAATAAGCCAACAGAACTTGGCTCTTGCTCTGTGATACTCTGAACAAAGGACCGCACATTTAACCTATTAGTTGAGCGCTCGGTGGAGGCGCGCAGTGTGCAGCTCGCGCACAGTGCAGCTCGTGCAGCTCGTGGATGTGCTGCTGGCCCTTTAAGGGAACCATGGCACCTCTCAAGTCGAGGCAGACATTTTTCAATGCAAGATTTTTTCTTGCATAAATTATGCTCATGACGTAGTGCAAAAGGCCAATTTCGAGGCAATTTTGCCCAACTTTTCTGCACAAATGGAACATTATGCGTCACCTTTAGGTTTTTGCGCGGTCAGAAGAGTTTGAGAAAGGACGTCGTCATTAAATATTTAGACAGAGGAGCTGCTAACGCTGCAAACCTCCTTATCAATGCAAATAGGTCTTTTGTGTGCAGTCACAGCGCCTGTCTGGGAGCTGAGGTGAATTTTTAATTATGTGTGACTGAAACAAACTGTGACAGGAGCTGTCCAAAAGCGGCCGATGACAGCAGACGAGCGGCTGTAACGCGGTAAGTTACATTTACCAACAAGAGTCTATTCTGGGCTGCAGGTCGCGTTCAGCTCTGAAATGGCGAGGGGGAATCAGTTTGGGTAATATGCAATGCTCGTAATTAGCATAATTTATATATTTATGATAAGAAGAAGGAAATCCATAATATTGGCGCTCTGTGCACTGGTCTGCACGTCGTCGCTCGGACGTGATGTCTCCGGCGTGTGCCCGAAAGTGTCCGAGGCGGCGACACTTTTATTGGGCATATGCGGGCTGGGGGTGGGGAGCCCGGACTGCTCAAGTTTTGACACATCCTTCCGTCTAAAGGGGCACTGCACCACAAGCGTGTACTCTCAGTTTGATCATTTTAGGGACCAGTGCACTTCAATGATCTGTACATTACACTATGTCTTTACATGAGACAGAGGGTCCTGCAGCTGATGTAGGCCTTCTCCAAATTAGTATGCTACTCTCTGCTTGAGTAGCCTACTTACAGACAAAGGTTGATAAGTGTAAGCCTACATAGGGAAAGTTGCTCTCATAGTTTTTATTTTGTCCTTATTTTGTTTGATTATGATCTGATTTTAGAACAAAATGTGATTACTGCCAACAGTCTTAGTAAATGATCAGACTCAAAGCTGCTGCTGCCAAAACACACTTTTTTTTTTTTTTTTTTTTTTAAATCCAGGGTCTGTAGTAACTCAGCCGATTGCCCACTAACCTGAAGGTTGGTGGTTCAATTGCTCACTGGTATGGAATATTGTTGTTGTGTCCTCGCGCAAAGCACTTAACTCATCTTGGCACTGATTGTTAGTGAATGTGAGTAATCACGCTAGAACCCTTTTATAAACTTAAATTTTTGAAGTGCTGTTATAAATAATCTGAAGTTTGGGATTGGGAACATGTTCCAGCTTGTTACCTTTAAATTAAGCCCTGGAAATGGCAAAGGATAAAAATATATCCGGCTGAGGTGATGAATCAGTTTGCTTATTCACACCTGACACATGCACATGTCAACCAAACAGAATGATTAACCAGTTGTGTCACATATAATGTTCAGTATTGTTTTGGCACAGAATACATGGAAATCATCAAGTCATAACAGAGAACTATGGCCTCCCAGGACCAACCCGCCAAAGATGTGTCACTCACTGTCAATGAGCAAGTAAGTGTCTCGCACTATTTACAGCGGCAAGATAAAAGTAGAGCAGAACATGTCAGAACATAGATATTTATTAGGACAAGAAATGAAGAAAAGGCTAAAACTCCCGAACACTGCGCACATCTCCTCCTGTAGGACACTGGTTGAGGGGTTCTACTACCAGATGGCTTTATAGGTTATGGATAACAAAAGTTTACTTACTTTTTGCACAACTCCTTTGATATAAGATATTTTTGTTTTTTTTTAAGTTCTATGTTTCTTAATATAGTTAGTAGAGCTGCAGCCATTGATTGTTTAGTAGTCAACTAGGCAGAGATTTTTTTTTTTTCAATTAGTCAACTATTTAAACAATTACGCAGTAAATTTAAGGTTAATTTATAACCACATAAAGGTGCTTAGCTAAATAATTAAGAAAAAAAGTCTGTTGAAAAAAAATATATTCAACAATGCCCCTGTTTTATATAACCTTTCTTTTGGCATATGTGAAGTCCATATAGCTTATAGTCCATAGCTTTAGATTAACAATTATTAAAATAATCAGTGATTATTAGGCTATAATTAGGCCTGTCACAATAACAAACTGTGATATATTACTACAGAATTCTAATAATTTTATTACCGGTAAATAGCAGAATGAGACACTTAAGAAGTTAATTATTCAACCCTCTGAAACGCAAATGTTATGGTACCACAAAAAGACAAAAACTATGTTCCATCCATCCTTTATTATACCATAAGTCAAAATAGAAATTGTCTTGACAGGCCAGCTATGCCCATGTGTATTTTAGGGCATACTTAGAAATACAGCTGCAACAAGTTAATCCATTTGTTTAATCAACAAAATCTTGTGTTTTCGATGAAAGCATTCTTTCATCTGTAAATACGTTCTACCAGGATGTTGTCAAGCGGTTTCACTTCAGGTTTATCTGGATACAATTTATAAAAAATCATATATTTACAGGCCTTTTATGATCTAAACAACTAATCAGTTATTTGCAGGAATAATTGCTAATTTAATCGATTGGCAAACTAACGATTACTTGCAGCCTTGTGTAGAAATATCCAGACATTCTTTGACTTTACATAACCAGAGCCCCAAACACAATGCTATAAAAAGTGTAGCTCGGAAACAAGAACTATGCCTCTGTTTTGTTCTGTGATTCTTTTTTTTTTTTTTTATACAGAAATCCTTAGAGTTTTCAAAAGTTCAGTCTTTTTCTTGCAACTTTAGCTACTCCCCTATCTCACACAAATATAGCTTTTCGGGCATCTCTTGGGGCCTACACTTTGTTCATGTTCCTTCTGTCATGTTTTCTTTCATTTCGACTAATAATATCACAAAATCAGGTCACACGTTCCTGATTTACTTTTTGCTTGTTACGCCTGCTGTGCTTAGTAATGCCGTTTCTACATTATATTACTTAAAGCAATGCTCCTCTCTGATGCGAGCCGCAGATGAATGCATTGCTTAAGTTGTCCATGGGCTGATGCTGTGTCATTGTTTTCATTCATACTACAGCTGGGCAAAAATTATCAAGATTTTCAAATTAAATGTATTTTTTCTTGTTAAAAACACCTGAAAATGTCTGTCAGTTTTAAAGGTGCATTTTCTAACTTTTCTGGGGATGATTCTGTCACCAGTCTGTCTCCATGGAGATGTTATTGCTTTGCCTGGAATGTTCCACATTGAACTTACCTATCTAGAAAAGTATGTGACCTGGCCAAATTAGTCAGATCTGTGGAGAGGCAAGCCCCCACACAGCAAAAATGCATGTTTTATCAAGGCTACTTTAAGCAATAAAAACACCTATAATTAAATATTACAAGACAGATAGGTTTAATGCCATACTATGGACATTCCAGGCAGACAAGCAGCTAACAGACCCCCCTCCTTAAACCAGAAAAGTTACATAATGCTCCTTTAATTTTATGAACAGTCTTTTATCGGTGCTCTTTTATTAAACAAGTTTAACGTATTCCTCTAATATCTGAACATGCCTTTACTGACAGAGGATTGGCCATCCATTAAAATGTAGTAAGCTGATAATTGAATAATAATTTGAAATAATCTTTTGATTTGGTTTGATTTAAATTCAATAAATAACCCAGCCCTCTTTCATGCAGTTCATTTATTGTTTTTTGTTTATGGAGTCATTGTGTCCTAACATATGCTTGGCTTCTCTGTCCTCCAGCCATTCACTGTCTGACTGCAGAAGTCTTTTTTCAGCCATTTAAATCCTGCACTTTGAAATTCCTGCCAAAGACCTCAGGTACAGTGTGCATAGTCTACTCTCTGCATTGTCTGTGAGCGTTTAAGTGTTCTTCAGCTTTGGACAGCTGCTGTCCCCCTCCAAGCTCATGATTACATTGCCATATTTGATTTTGGTTTCACGTCACATGTCCAAACAAATGTTTGAGTCCAATACTAGTGTTAAAACAGGTTAAAAGTGCACTATGTAATTTTTCTAGTGGAAGATCCGCTACCTGCTTCTCTCAAAGGAGATGTTATCACTTTGTATGACATGTTCCACTGTATGGCACCTCCATGAAGACATGCGTGTGAGGACAGCTAGCAATGAACGTAATGCAAATGTAATGTAATGTAAATGTAATTGAAAAAGGGCACAAAAAGTTCAATGTCATACTGTGGAATATTCATGTTTTCACTGGCCTATGCCATAAGATATCAGCAAAGTCAAATATACTAATATGCTTTAGTGCAAAGTGAAAAAACAAGAAGACATATCAAATGAAAACTTGTTATGAAAACTCACTATTAAAATATTACAAAAATAAATGATGAGTTGTATAGATATTTTACAAAATGATATAGGTAAACATTAACACCGGGTGTATATCTTCTTCACCGTCTGCAGCTCTAATTTGAGCATTTAGCACTCATTTGTTTAATGAAAATTACAATTCAAATTGTTTGCTCACCCCTAGAATTTCCTATTAGATTGTCAACCTTCAGTTGATTATATTGTTTAAGCATTTGCACATCCAAAATTAAGCAAACCTATCTCATAACAAACTAGAGGGGGAAATATTTTGAGTTACATTTGATATTTGTGTTGTTGCTCAGGTCATTGTAATGTCCGGACATGAGACCATTCGTGTGCTTGAGGTAGAAGTGGACACTCCACAGTCTTCAGCATTACCGGACGGAAAAGGAGACTCAAAGAGCGAAGATGGGCCCACAGAGCAACAAGACAGCTGCACGACACTGGACCAGAGCACAGGGGCAGTGGGTGAGTTAATAAAAATAAATACTAGATTACTGTAGAGGATTACTTTGAACTAAACTACTTTGAATGGTTGCAATTGACAAATCACAAAGGCTGTGTTTTTTTAAGTATTATAATTTCTTCTCTTTTATCATGTAAAAAAGCAGCTAATCCTATAAGTAAGACCTCTACAAAGAAAAATGGGAACTTTCAACAGAGTCCTATCTAAACATAAATTGCATATAGAATCATAATCACAATAGTTTTTTATATAAATTATGCAGCTCTAAAGCAGAGGTCAGACTTAATAGTTTGTATTTCTCCTAAATTTGCTGAAGTTTGTTTTGGTTAGTTTGATGTTTTACCCTTTGGCTTCTGCCCAAACCACAATGGTGCTGACTTGGAAACACTGGTTAGTTGGGCCAAATCACAGCGGGAGCCTCAAAAGATGGATTCTCGTGAGTTTTTGAACTAATATTGCGAAAATGTATCTGTGCAAGGTTATGTTATTGGCATACTCCAAAAAATATAAAAATAATTTTTGTCAATATCACCCAACCCTAGTTCCTGGTGAATTAACTCACATACATATAGAGGTCAGTTGAAATGGCATCTAAACATATAAATGTGTTCTGTCTGTTGCAGTTTTGGGTGAGCAGCCAACTACAGCTCCTGCAGTTCAAACTTTGACCCCCTCTGTCCCCATCAGTGTGTCTCTGCCCCAAGCTCAGGCCGCACTCCCCATCACAGTACAAGGCTGCCCGCAGGTAAATGGGTAAAATAATTTACTGCAAACCTTTCAATCTATGCGTTGTTTTCAAGTTTGTTCAACTGCGATGATGGAGGGTAGGGCCTAATCATCACTTACGAAGACATACCTACACAGAAAATCCATGAATGTTGAACCTTGTAATTTTTTGTCAAACTCACAATATGAGTTTGACAAACACAATTAATGGCTCATGTGTGATTTAACAGTGCTACCAGTTTTGATGCAACTGTGAACTCAGTACACGCACTATAGAGATGCAAGGGTTGACTTCTGATCCGCAGGGCCCACAGGGACGGGCTGGGAAAAAAAATCTATTTATTGCAGGAAGGGTTGGGTCGGGTCATTTATTCACAGAAGAAAAATATGTAGGCTATTATTACTATAGCCTATAAAATATTTTAAAACAAATAATATTCATCTGCATTGGCCTATGTTTGATTAAGTTTGATAATAAAGTTTATGTAAGCATGTAACCAGGGCAATTACCAGCAACTTTTAAACTGACCCCACCATGGCGTGCCCCCCTTGCGCGGCATTGTGTGCCACCCGTGCGCAGCACATTAGTCAATTACAACTATTTGCCACAGTAAACAGCCAAAAAAAAGCAATTTGGAGATGGAAGATTAAGTGTTATTTTGTTTTGAAAGGAAACTGCAGCTAGTTCATACTGACGGATTCACATCTATTATGTCTGCTTTCAAGCACGTTTTTCGCTAAAATAAAGCTGCATTTATTGTCTTTTTTTACAGTGTATTTAATGACTGCAGGTGCGGGGCGGGTTGTATAAAAAGATTCTGCTGTCCAGGATGGACAGAAATAATCAGAAGTTCAGGATCTGCGGGATGGAAAAAAGCCTGACACGCTCCTCTAATGCATTACTATTGTCTATTATCAAACTTAACGGTGCAATTTGTACATTTTCTTTTTTACTGTGAGGGTTCACCTCTCAACAAATCTGACCTGTAACTTAGCCTGGTTGCGTCATCTTCTCGTCTCAGTTGTAAAGGATAAGTTAAAGTAATGTGAAACATTCCAGGCAAAGCAGTAGCATGTCCATGGAGAGAAGCAGGAGGTGGACGATTCACTAGAAAAATGACAATCATGTACCTTTAAGAAAGGATAAATGCTGAAATTTGCGAGAACAATAAAACCACTTAAAACACAGAAAAATACATTTTAAAAACTCTTCATTTTCTCAAAGGTGCTGACCCAGGAGAGTTTGGCCACCCTGATGACTGGTATGATGGCTCAGGCCGGGACCTTGGGCCAGCCTTTGCTCATCCCTTTGAACATGGCTGGGTCTCTGGGTGGACAGGGCAGCCTCGCGGTGCTCACTCTGCCCACCACAAACGTAGCCACACTCCCCGGGCTCGCTGCAGCCACTACAGCTGGAAACCTACTCAAACTACCCTTCACTGGGCTCCAAGGTACAACACTTATAGATGTCAAGATTGATGATTTGATTAACTATATACTATATGTTTATTATTTATTATTTATTTGCCTTCTATTAATACCACTTTTTGATGGAAAGTCCGCCATCTCCTTGTCTCCTTGGAAATGTTATTGCTTTGCATGTTTTTCAATTAGAGGTGTTTTTATTGCTCAAAAATTGTTTTTTTCTGTGGTCAGGGTTGCCTCTCCACAGATCTAACTTTGCCTGGTTGTGTCACCTACTTGTGTACACAGAGAAGTTAAATGTCATAGTGTGGAACATTCCAGGCAAAGCATCTCCAAGGAGATGAGCATGCAGCAGTCTCTTTATCAGGAAAGTTACAAAGTGCTGTTTTAAATATTAACAACTATTATTCTGTCCTCCAATAGCTGCTGCAGTGTTGAATTCAGTGCAGCCTCAGATCCAGACCGGAGCACAGACGGTGTTGCCCTCTCCTGCCGCTCAGCCCATTCAGTCCCAGGTCCCACCAACTCCTGTTTCCACAGCAGCAGCCCCCATGCCCCCTGCCTCCTCTTCTGTCTCCCAGTCCATACCTGTGGCTGCTCTTCAGACCGCCGGCCTCTCTATCAACCCAGCCATAGTAAGAAGTTTGCTGATTTTTGCGCCATACTTAATTAGGCATTGGTACATTTTAAGATAGACATTTTAGGACACGTACAAGTTTTTTCCCCATTCTCAGTATATAGACAGCATATACTGCACTAGCACTAATTAATGATTTGCTGCAGGTGCTGCAGTTTAGGTAGTGAGGATTCAGATCAGGGAGCGGTCTCATCCGAATTGGTTAAATGCGCCTAGGAAGCTCCTTTCCTTATCACTGACCCGCACATGCATAATCGTCATGACAAGGACCATCCGAATTGTTCAGGGAAGTTAGGAACGAATAAAGAAAGGAGCAATTATGCTTCTTTCATAGCTCCTTTAGCATAGGAACTTGGGAGGTTCCTAACCACCTGCAAAAGACTATGAGACATCCCACAATTCACTGTGCAGATCAATCTGAAAGTTTCCAAATACTCATTTACAAGTTATACACTGCAGTAGATTGTTAATTAAAATCTTCATCATAAATGTAGTCAACTTTACAACATATTAAGCATAACTACTATAGAGCCACATCAGCCCGTTTGATATTATTATGTGTTTAATGTAGCTTTGCCAATATTTGTTTATGTTTTATAGAAACTAAACTTAAAACCACATGTCTTATTTTTATAAGCCAGCTTAAGCTCCTTATCCTCGCTGCTCCTTACTTCTCCTTGGTCCTTATTGTTGACCTCATGATGTAGCTCTCAGAGGTCAAGGCAATGAAGGAAGGAGAAGGAGGTATTTTTGTCCAGTTTTGGATTGAGCCAGAGTCCTTTTATGTTTAAACCAACTCCACTTTCAGCATTGAAACTAGCAACCCAAATGAGAGATTCTTCTTTTTGATTGGATCTTAATAACCAAAACATTTATGTTTAGATTAACGCTGCCACACTGGGAGCGCAGACTCAGTTCCTTGGGTCCATTGCCTCCACTCCGATCTTCACTAACGCCATGTCTAATATGGCTGGAATCACCAGCCAGATTATCACCAACGCCCAAGGACAGGTGAGTGTTAAATCATTCTTTTTAAAAATACACCCCAGCTGCACTTATTTGTGTGTCTGTCCTCACATTGTGCACATAGGACAATGCGTCAGTTTATTTTAATTCGATAAATAACTAGACATAGACACATAGACTCCAATTTTTTGCCTAACTGTTTTCTTTCCCAGGTGATAGGGACACTGCCGTTGTTGTTGAACCCCTCTCTGACAGGAGCGACCCCCACCCTCCCACTTCAGGGGCTCCAGGGGCTACAGGGGCTACAGGGGCTACAGGTGCAGACGGTCTCTCCTCAGATCCTGTTCAATAATCAGGGTCAGATAATCGCCACAGTGGGAAACGGACCAGCCACTGTTGCCCCCTCCACCTCAGTGCAGCCCAAAACCACAACAGCTTCGCTTCTGTCCAAGTCTAATGCCCAGGTAAACTATATAAAGAATACTATTAGAGCTCTGCTAGGTTTTATTGGCCGTGTTAAGCCATGTTAGTTATCCTACCTCTCAGTCATGATAAGACATGTACTATACCACCTGACAATCTGACATAACAAATCACCATATTGGCCAGTTTGTTTAGTTTGTTTAGTGGTGTAGCTGTAGTTGTGTGGTTAGAGGCACAAAGCAAGAGAATGGTCCTTGTCACTAATTTTAATGTGTGTGTTTTTTTGGGGGTTTTTCATACAAAATTATTATGATTAATTTTATTTTTATGAATACATTTTTTATGGGTTTCAGGCAAATAATTTTGTTAGAACCTTTCCTCCATATTCCTTTGCAGTTGAACAAACTTGAAGCCCATGAATAGCTTTGTATTATAACAATAATAATAATAATGATAATATCATCATTATTATTACATATTTTTAAATACCACAAAAAATGCATAAAAACTAAATTATAATTATAGTTTTTATATAATAAATATAAAAAATAAATGCATAATTAGATTAAACAAAATTGATGAACTGAGTTGGGCATGAGTCATCTCAGTGTCTACTGAACAATGATTCTTTCTTTAGTCATTAAGTCAAGTGGTTATTTTTATTATGCATTACGATTTTATTATCATATTTTATGTAAGTTGTATTTATTCGGATGCGTCATATAAAAAATCCATTATAACATATTCAGGATGACAGCCTACTGTCTTCTGCCATCACGTACTACAACCTGAAAACACCAGTGCACTTTCTATGTATGGTGAAAGTGATGTATTTTTAATAATGTGTGGGTCTGTTTGCTGCAGGCTTCCATTACTGCTGTCAGTCAGTCTCCAGTTGTCATTGCTCCCTCTCCCTCTGTTCTGAAGTCTGCCCCCACACTCTCCTCTGCTGGGCCCATCACCTGCGCAGACGTGGCCAAAGTGGGACAACTCGTCAACAGTATGTCTACTCCTCTATGTTACTGTCCAAACCCAGGTCTATTTTAAGAGTAGATATTTTTATCATTTTTTTTCTCTTTCCACAATGCAGAGCCCCAGCCTGCAGTCAGTGGGGAGGAGGGCATTAATTTGGAGGAAATTCGAGAGTTTGCCAAGAATTTTAAGATCCGCCGCTTGTCCTTAGGGCTCACGCAGACACAAGTGGGACAGGCGCTGACCGCAACTGAGGGCCCAGCGTACAGCCAGTCTGCAATCTGCAGGTGTGTTCATCTGAAGCACTGGTGGATATCAGTATTCTATCGATTGGTCAAAGCAGCACAATGTGAGGAGCTGATCCAGCTGAGACATATTTCCCATTCACAAATTTTGTTTTTTCTTTTTACAAAACAAGATCTGCAAAAAGGGAGTCAACAGCAGCTTACGTATGTGCACTGGCATCCCCATGTTTGTATTTGTTTGTATGGGAGTTTCTGCCTCAAAATGTTGCCCTGTGATTGGTTAATTTGATCCACCAGTGGGCTCAGTCCAGTGTTATCAGCAGGAACGTCCTTGATTTAGCAATCCAGTGAATGGAAATGTTTCTCTGCTGGCTCTACTATTCCAACCACACCATGAATTCCAACAATACAATAAAACTACATGCTTATAACATGTTGTAATATCATATGCAACTGATTCAGTTAGTCCTTTTAATTTAATTTCAAATGTCTTTGTTCCCACAGATTTGAGAAGCTGGACATTACCCCCAAAAGTGCTCAGAAACTCAAGCCTGTTCTGGAGAAGTGGTTGGCTGAAGCAGAGCACTGGAACCAGAAAGGACAGCAAAATCTAATGGAGTTTGTTGGTGGCGAACCTTCAAAAAAACGAAAACGCAGAACCAGTTTCACTCCACAGGCCATCGAAGTCCTCAACTCCTACTTTGAGAAAAATGCACTCCCGACTGGTCAAGAAATTACAGAAATCGCACGGGAACTTAACTACGACAGAGAAGTAGTGCGAGTTTGGTTCTGCAACAGACGACAGACTTTGAAAAACACAAGTAAAATCAATGTCTTCCAGGCTCAACAGTGACCTCTACCACTAACTTTTTTGTGCTTTTGTGCTTTGTTCATGGATTCTAGTGTAATGAAAAATGTGGACTGTTGCCATAATAATTAACAATGAAAAACAGAATATTATACCTTTCAAATGGTCAAAAGTCCTTGAAATCACAGGACATCACAAGACACTGAAACTAATGAGTGTGAATTGTAAACAGACTGTTTTTTGAAAATGAAGGAAATTATATAGTTATTGCTACATTTCAACGCTGTATACTATAGGTACTACTTCTTTATTGTTAAGTCAAGAAAAACTGCATGACCATATTATATACTGTAATAATAATAATAGCTTATGTTATTTAAACTCATCTTTACAACTTATACATTTAAAATCTATTTACACATTTTTTACATTCTTGTACATTTATTTCAAATCTGAATCTGCCTTTTACTTATCTACAACAACTTGCCTATATGTGTTGTAATGTTTATTAAGATGCTTTTAAAATACATTAGCTGATGCTAAGAAGTTTGTTGTTGGCCAAATGTTATTCTCACTTTCTTTTGACAATCGTTTAATCATACAATTTCTTCAACTTGCCCAGTAAGTGCACAGTTTATTGCTGTATTAGCGTTAAACCATGTTATGTAAAGTAAGGATGAAGTTAAAAATGCTCTGACCTGCTTTGCTCATATAAGACATGAATACATTTCAATAGTCTCATTTCAAATGTATTGAAATAATTATGTTATGTCTATGTCATTCCTGTTTTCATTTAATTGTACTTGTTTTTATGGAATAACTTCTTGTTTGAATATTTGTAATTTATATTAACAGCTTCAGTGGTTCCAGCTCGTCTAATGCATCAATGTCACATTTTTGTGACATCTGAATTGTTTTATTTGTATGTTTTAAATCAAAACATATTTGATACTGGTAAAAGAAATATGCATTTATTGTTGTGGCCATAGGTTTGGTCTGTGCATGTGCAGTATGAATGTATCCTTTGAAAGGACAATATAAAAGGATTTTTTCCCCTCTCATTCATTTTGCACTTAAAACATTTAAGATGAAATACTGTTTTGATCTGCATTGCTTTCTAAAAATATGTAACATTACTCCAGTTGCCATTGTCATGTCAAATGTATCTTTTATAAAAATGAAAAAAATACTACACATTAAATATACTAATATAAATAATGGCTCTGCCTGTTTCTTACCACCACCAAGTATGGAGTGAAAGAATGTGCTTTGGGTGTCTTGAACGGTGCTGAATCCAATACATTACTATTGAATAGAACATGTCTGTTTTTTCAGTGGGTTTCTGAAATTCTGAATGGTGAAAAGTCCTCAAAATCTCTTCTGAAGGCCATGGAAAGCTGATAGCCAGTAGCACTTTCACACTTCCACACTTCCACAGTAGATGGCAGCAGAGCGCCATCGCTTCACGTGCAGCATTAGACCGACGCAAAGAAGAAGATACTGAAAAGACAGCGTTATTTCTCAGATAAACAAACAAAAACTTAAACATATTTGTCATTTTTTCGGGTCGCCTTTAGTTTGTATTAAGTAAATTTTGAATAGGCGTAATCGTGTGGGTCTAAAATCTCGGGTATGTCTCGCAGTGTTGATAACTTTCACTAAAGGCTAGGTTAGCTAACGTGGCTAACAGCATACGCACTGTGATAGCTCGACATGTTTTTTATTGAGGTGCTGAACCCAAAAAGAGCGACATGATGGCGTGAAACTGTATTTGAAGAAGCACAGATCATCTCGTTGAACGGTAGATATTATTTTTTTTATTTTTCTAATCTTTTTGTTGTTAATTATGATGGCTATTGTTTGTAAGTTGCAGCCAATTGTGTCTGGTTCATTCACAACTCTTATAAAAGAGCTCACATTTCTCTTTACTTTTTTCAGTCTTAACCAAATTAACTTTAATCAGTAGGACTGTACGCTTTTGGAAAATAATCTTATTGCGATTTTTTCTGATAAGTATTGCGATTAGATTTGCGATTTATGTTTAAAAATAGTGTTGAGTGCACATTATAAACAACTCTAGGAGCATAGAATATCTAGTAGGCCTTCTGTAATGAAGTGATACAGGAAGTTTCAGAGTGTGTTTGTAGAAGTCTAAACTAGAGGTGCAACAGGATTTGCCAAAAAAAATACAGTATATAAACTGTGCAGCCTCATTAGTCAGTAGCCTTTATAACATTCACTGGTCTCATTTGCTGCTGTAAAGATGTAATAACATGACTGTAATGTTATTGTCTTCAGGAACAGCGTGGAGTGCTGTTGGTCCCAGGTAAAAACGCCTGTCTGAAGTGTTTTGCTCTCCGTAGTCTCTCACTGGAGCCATGGCGTGGGCTCTGAAGTTGCCTCTCACGGATGAGGTGATCGAGTCCGGACTGGTCCAAGATTTTGATGCCAGTCTCTCGGGAATAGGCCAAGAGCTTGGAGCGGGAGCATACAGCATGAGGTACAGTAGAGCTATATGTCAGTGAGATGATGCTTCTTGTTTACTTGGATAGAAGCCTGAACTGAAGTGTGTGAGTTTTTTTAATGCAGCGTAGTAAAAGTGCACTACCAAAAATTTGGATACACCTCCTTTTTCAATATATTTTTTTCTTCAATTTATCCACTTTCTAAATTTTTTGTATACACAGAAGACATGAAATATATGTGCCACATATATGGAATTATGTAGCGGATAAAAAAGTGAAATAACTCAATAGAATCTTTTTTATGTTCTAATTCAAATCCTCCAAGTAGCCACCCTTTGCTTTGTTGACAGTACGGGAAACCCTTGTCCTTCTCTCAGTGATCTTCTTGATGAATTCACATGGTTTTCACTTCACAGGTGTGCCTTGCCAGAGTCAAGAAATGCCAAAAGTGCAAAACAATGACCACAGAAAAATAAATCTAAAATCTAAAACAAGTTTTGAGTTATTTTGAGTTTATTTTTTGTTTGCTACATTCCATATGTGTCCATTCATAGTTTTGATGCCTTCAGTGAGACTCTGCAATAGAAATAATAATGTAAATACAGAAGAAACATAAATGAAAGTGTGGCAAAACTTTTGACTGTTGGTCTGGGGTCTAGGCATGAGGTTGGTAAATGACTGGGGCAATTCCTCTGTTGAGAGGAGGAGCTGCTCACAGTTTAGTGACCATGGCATTCCAACCTCTCTCATGTTTGTCTTCTTGCTTCTGATAATGTAGCTCCATAGCAGCAGATAGCACAGCATCTGTTTTTTTGTTGCTGCAAATGTTTTTTTCTGTTTCATAACATCCAAACGCATTTGTTAATTAGTATCCTTTCTCTTGTCTTCAGCGATGTCCTGGCACTTCCCATTTTCAAGCAGGAAGAGTCTAATCTCCCTCCAGACTCTGAGAATAAGATCCTTCCTTTTCAGTATGTACTGTGTGCAGCTACCTCCCCAGCAGTTAAGCTGCACGATGAGACACTCACCTACCTCAACCAGGGTCTGTACCAGAAGCATTCACATCACGTCCTTGGATGTTGTCTTATTTTGTTAACAAAGTTCACTCTTGCTTTTAGGCCAGTCCTATGAAATTAGAATGCTTGACAATCGAAAAATTGGTGAACTCCCTGAAATCACTGGTAAAATGGTGAAGGTATGAAATATAGTTTTACCGTATATTTGATTGTCTTTTTGGGCATTTATGACCATACACAAACATGATAAAGATGTATTGATATTTTTCAGAGCATTATACGCGTGGTGTTTCATGACCGGCGGCTTCAGTACACAGAGCACCAGCAACTCGAGGGCTGGCGCTGGAACAGACCCGGAGATCGAATACTTGATCTTGGTGAGCACTGAAACATTGAAAAAACATTAAAACTAATTGATTATAGTTTCATTGACTAAGATGTATAACAGCAGGATTTGTTGAGGTGCATTCTTTTTCAAATATGTATTACATTTTTCATATTACTGAAACGACGAAAACAAAATAAAAAGCAGTGAGGTGGAACATTTAAGATGACACAAACGACACATTTAAAGACTTGTAAACAAGTACAAAAAATATGAAGTTTCGGTGCATTCTTCCCAACTGTAATTTTTTTTTCTTTTTACAGATATTCCCTTGTCCGTTGGTATAATTGACCCAAGATCCAACCCTACTCAACTCAACACTGTGGAGTTCCTGTGGGATCCGTCAAAGAGGACCTCAGTTTTTATTCAGGTTGAAATTACTCAACCAACTCACCTATTTATGTCATTGGAATGTGTAATTGTAACGGAATATCAATATGTTTTTATTGTTTTAGGTTCATTGCATCAGCACAGAATTTACAATGCGCAAACATGGCGGAGAAAAGGGTGTACCGTTTCGGGTTCAAATAGACACTTTTAAAGAGAATGAGAGCAGTGAATACACAGAGCATCTTCACTCAGCATCCTGCCAAATCAAAGTCTTTAAGGTAAGATGAATACTTTAAAACAGGTGTGTGTAAACTGGTGATCTACCGATACCAGTATTGATATCTGTGCTGATATTGGAAATTTTAATGGATTGGGTATCAATTCCTTATTTACTGATACTTAAATCAGCCATTTTGACAACACAAACATTTTTACCAACTTCAACCCAGGAATTATTGACATATGCTACCTATTTTTTTAAAGCTCAGAACCTACATATTTAAGTCCCTGGGTTTATTATACAATGTTTTGCTGTTACTGTTATGGTGTATGAATAATAATTCCTGCATATTATGGTGTTAATGCTTCTTCTGGTTTTTGGGAAAGTAACCTGGAATTGCTTGATATTGGGTATCGACAGATTCCCAAAGCCCAAGTGCCAGAACTAAAAAGAATGGTTTGGTGCATCCCTAGTGTGAACCATAAGCTCTCTGAAGTGACTGTTGTTTTCTAGCCCAAAGGTGCAGACAGGAAGCAGAAAACGGACAGGGAGAAGATGGAGAAGAGGGCGCCACAAGAAAAGGAGAAGTACCAACCCTCTTATGAAACCACAATACTAACAGAGGTCAGAGCTTTTGACATTTAGCACAGTGGTTCCCAAACTTTTCACACCAACATCGCCACATAAAGGAAGCTAACAATGTGAATAAAATTGATACACTACCAAAAGTATCATTTGCATCCCCACACTGTTTGAGAATCACTGATCCAGTATACAACATAAATCAGCTCAAGAAATCAATTGCAGTGTTCTGTTTGTTTTGCAGTGCTCTCCTTGGCCTGAGGTGACGTACGTGAATAACTCTCCCTCTCCTGGCTTTAACAGCACACACAACAGTTTTTCAATTTCTGAAGGGTGAGGCAAATGCTACTAAAACTAATGAGTGATTATTTTGTTATAAAAAAAAAAAAATGAAAGTTTGCCATTTAACATATCTTCATCCATTCTTTAGAAATGGATCACCCAGCCACCAGCCTGAACCCGTTATCCCGACTGCCGATGTAAGTCTTTGTGTAAGTGTTTTAACCCCAAAGCAATACAAGTTTACATTGAGTCTTGAAAACCGGTTTGAATTTGGAGTTGATGTAACAGCCAAAGGGGAAGCTATGTACAATCTGTGAATATGGTATCTTGCAGCAAGGAAATCACAATGTTTAGTTAGAGTAAAGATAATTGAAGATATTTTATATGTGTCACAATTATTGCCACTATGAATGAAAAAAACTGCTTTGCCTAGAATATTCCACAGTATGACATTAAACTTCTCCATCCACTTCTCTCCATCTCTATGGAGAAAAGCAGGTGACACCGCCAGGCCATATTATAGGTCAGATCTATGGAGAGGCGACACAGAAATCTACTGTGAGTATTTTGGAGCAATATAAACACCCCTAATTGAATACATGAACAATTGATATGTTTAATGTCATATTGTGGAACATACCAGGTAAGCAATAACATCTCCATGGAGACAAACAAGCAGCATGTGTTAAGCATTATGTCAACACAATTTCTCAGTCAGAATTTTTTTATTTTTTTTATACTGTAACCTAAAAAGAGTTGCATTTTTCTTAATTTCTTAATGACATCTGTTACTTCAAAAATTCTTAAAATAAACAATTGACTGACATTATCTAATCCAGACATTGCTTGTTTTGACTCATTTGGGACACACTATTCATAGAATTTACTTATACTCAGTATGCATTATCTTGTAATTTTATTATTTGGCTTTTTCTTGCAGAATTTGTTACCCACGGCAACACCACAGGATGCTCAACAATGGCTCCTTCGAAATCGCTTCTCTCCCTTTAGTCGGCTTTTCACTAACTTCTCAGGTACACACTCTTCTTTTACAATGACCTCAAAATTAAATTAAAGATGAAAAATGAAAATGTCAAGTGTCTGTTTAATATGCCACAGGAGCAGACTTGTTGAAACTGACGAGGGAAGATGTAATCCAAATCTGTGGCCCAGCGGATGGCATAAGACTGTTCAATGCGTTAAAGGGGCGGTATGTGGTCTTTTTTGTGCAAACACTAAAAATAACAAAATGATAACTGCATTACCCAATTCTCTAACCGCGAAAGGAGGAAGTTGGTATTC
Organism: Periophthalmus modestus; assembly: GCA_019594935.1. NCBI lineage: Eukaryota > Metazoa > Chordata > Actinopteri > Gobiiformes > Gobiidae > Periophthalmus > Periophthalmus modestus. Next base: position 27,495,141 of record JAIEZT010000084.1, read on the forward strand.
AACTCTGTCCAACTCATTCCTAGCTTTCACAAAACATTTTGGCATATCATTAGTATTCATATGAGTTTTTGGGCTAAGTTTAGCTTAAGAACAACTTATACTCTTCGAGGGAAAAAATATACTCATTTACAAGAATAATGTTGGGTACTACACCCTTTAAAGATTATATATTTTGTTTTTCCTTCTGTTTTAATGTTGATGAAATCTTACTTGGGAACATGATTTCAGATTGTAATAGGTTTAAGCATCATAATTTTTAACTAATCTTTTATATTTTAATCTAAGGGAATGTTATATTTTCTAGTCAAAGGCAAGGATAAATTACCTTAAAACAAGCGAAACAAAAAAAAAATCTTTTACATCTTCATTACCTGTTTCTGTTGCAGGGTGGTGCGTCCCAGACTGACCATCTATGTCTGTCAGGAGTCTCAGCAGTCACCAGATCAATCAAAACATGAGAACGGAGATGCAGCTTTTTTTGGTCAGTGGTCTTTTAATCAATATTTAACACCTGAAACTTATAAAGCACATTGTATAAAAAAAACAAAATCTTTGGACAGAATTGAAAACAATCAAAAACAAACAATCTCCTTGAGGTATAGAGTTGCTCAGAAGACATAGACCACATTTCACACAATGTACCACCAAGATAATATGTGGCTTTCTGAGTAGGGGCCAAACCAGGACTGTATGAGTTCAGTTCAAATTGGGGATAAACATGGTCTAAAATAAGGCAAAATTGTGGATAAAGTAGTAGTTAAATAATTATTAACTCAAGGGAAGACGGAAATGGCAAAATATTTGTCTCTAAATAAAACAAATACTCAAGCTGCTAATTTAAGGCAGAATCCAAAACCCCCTCTCTATTTGGGGAACTTATGTTGCTCCTAGTTTTTGAGTAGTATTCACAAGACTTGCAGACACATCACATCAAAATTGGACCTAAGGTTGGACTAAATTTGGAACTGAACCTGGGACTAAATCTGGGACTAGAGCATTACAAAACCAGACCTGCTTTTCACCTTCCAAAAGTATTACGAAGTATTACTTTATTTTAAATAGTTAATTGCTATGACAACACTGCAAATCTTTTATCACTTTCAAACCCATGGATAGCATGCAGTTACCAGCTAGTCTTGATAATTGCCTTTATATTACAATAAGGAGAAGTAACTGGATGCCTCTCCTTCATTCATTTAGTATCTAACAAATTGCAAAATTGGTTCATTCTTATTTTTTTATTTGCTCTGCCCACAGTATATCACGCCATTTACCTGGAGGAGCTCACTGCGACCGAACTGACTGAGAAAATTGCACAGCTGTTCAACATCTCGCCCCGACAAATAAACCAGATCTTCAAACAAGGCCCGACCGGCATCCATGTACTGGTCAGTGACGAGGTAAGGACAACGTTGGAGTTTTTTTTTAAAATATTGTTCTACTTGTAATATTATGACAAGAGATAGACTGGGCCGATATTTCCACTTTTTTAGCATATCGACTTTAAGCCTTGAATCTCCACCACAGGCCGATGTGTTGTTTCGGTTGACCACCTGACTAAAGAAGAAACCTTTAGCATTTGAACACTTTAATGCAAAGAGGGCACTGATCTCTACTACACTACTCTCTGATGAGTTTGTAGTGAAATAAGATCGTGGATGAGTTTGTTGCTATTTCAAATCATATAATTTTGGTAAAAATTATCAAAATCTGCCCAAAAATATCTGCCCAGAGCTTATCGGCTATCGGTTTCTCTGGAAACAAACGATCTCTAATAATAACCATTTGTTATTGTCTACATTTTATTTACAGATGATCCAGAACTTTCAGGATGAAGTCTGTTTTGTTCTGGACACGATGAAAGGTATTTGGCTGTTACTAATAAGAATATAACAATATACAAATTTGTCATGGATTTTATTAGGATTTTCATTGCAATACTTTATCTCTAAAAATGTCTCAAAGCAGTCTTTGCTGTCACCATTCATATATATATACATATATATATAGATTACGATATTAAAGGTCCACTGTGGAACTTTACTTGCTTGTCTCCAGGAAGATGATTTACCTAAAACTTAACTTGCATTAATTCAGGTACACCCGCTTATCTCCATGGAGATAGATCATTTTAATACCAGACTTTGGAACATTCCAGTCCTTCTAAAAAGAAGAAAGATCCCTGTATTTGTCATTTCCTTTGCTCATTTGACAATACTGCTGAAACAAAATTATGTATTCTAGACTCAGGACTTTACCATTGAGTATATTTATAATAGAAGAAAAAATACTTTTGAAATGTAACAATGTTGAAAACATTGTTAATATCAAAAGGCTCAATTATAACACTAAAAAGCAAGTATTGCCTGAATAATTCCACAATTTCTCACTTTCTGATTTTCTCTTTTTTGTAGATGAAACCAGCGATGGCTACCACATCATCCTAAAGTGATGTACAGGCAGAAGAGAAGAGAAATCCTGCTCTTTTGTGTAGACTTGGTTCAGTCTGGCCCTCCAGAGCTCCATTGCGTTAAACTGATCCTGGAACAAAGGGAGAAAGCCCAAAGAACGTGTTTTGAGGCTGTGGATGCATCCAAAACTCTGCTCCTCTCCTCTGCTCCTATGACTTCTAAAGGAGAGACTCTGTTATTGCCTTGAAATCACTTTTGCCCATTTTGTCCTTAATGTTTTGTCAGCTGCTGTATGTTTTTTACCATGTTGTTTTAAAAGCACAAAAACCTTACATCATAATAATTATTATCCGAGTTAAAATGACTTGAATTCAGAGTTGACTGATTTTGGCAAGTTTGACTTTATTTACAAACAAGGCCTTGATAAGAATATTTGGCCTGTAAGATATTTCTAAGTGATGTGTAGACATTTGCTAGGGCTGCTACAGTGTAGTAATTGTTTTTCTATTGTAACAAGCACACGCCACAGTTTGTGGTTTTTTGGGGGGTTTTTTTTTTGGTCAAATGCATGTTTTATAGCCTGAAATTCACAATGATTCTTTCTGACAACTAGCTAAGGGTGTCTATACTGAAGATCTCTGTCTTTTTTAGTTTTTCAGTCCAGTTATATTGTTCCTTTAGCTCTTTCTTCATAAGCAATCAAGTTTGTTTTCATACACCAAACAGGCCGTGTGTGTCCCTGATTGGCTCATCCACTTGCCCTTGGAACTCTGAGAGACTGAGGAAGTATTGGAGAAGAATGTACTGTTAATTTTCCAGACAAATTTTCTTTTCCCAAATTTTAGTTTGAGTAGTAAGTAGAAATATCTAGAGGAATCTAAAATGTAACCATTTGGATTCAATGTAAATATCAGTCTGAATTCAAGACATTTTAAAGAATGTTCCACTGTACGCCATTAAACGCATCTATCCAACATCTATTTAGAGTTTTTAATGCTTACAAATACTGCACAAAAAAAAAAAGTCAATCTACTTGGTCTGGTGGTGTCACTTGGCAGTCTCCATGGAGATGAACACACTTAATGCCATACTGTAGAACATTCTAGGCAAAGCAATAGCAACTCTGTAGACACAAGTAGGTGGTAAATGTTCAGATGTCAAACTCTCAAAAAAAAGTATTACAACCTTAAATGTTGTCTTCAGTGGATGTTAAACCTTGATGAACTTTTAAAAATTGATTTTGTACACTGTTACACTTTTTATTTTATTTTATTTTATTTTATGTTACAAATCTCTCAGATGATTATATAAATGATTTAATACACTGTCCTTTGTCGTAATAACAGTGGCTTCACCAGCAAAGCTATAACCCAAGTTTATGTGCTTCCTATTCCCTGCCAATTAGTACATGACTGACTGTGTTGCAATATTGTTTATTTTAATCATGAATTGCCTTTTTAATAGCCATGTTTGATCATTTGTTAACGCTCTCACCGCTTCCTTCTTTATAGTTTCTTTTTGACATGAAATGAAAAAACTAAACGTGTTGCATATGTGAATGTGGTCTCTTTATGTTCATTGTCCATTTTACTGCTTCTAGAAAACATCCACTTACCCTCTCCTCAACATTAAAAATATAGAGTTACAATTACAAATGTTTCATAATCAAAAGATTGCCAAATCAGCAAAAATATTCAGTATATTCTTATTAGTATTATTTGGCAACACTTAAGTTGAGGGACAAACGCATCAGCTGCTAAGAAACAGGCAACTGGTATGCTATCAGTATTTGTAAAACACCTATTAATGCTTCTCAAGATATATTGTATGTACAGAAACATCTGTTGCTAATAATGCTGTTGAATAATAATCAAGTGTATTTATGTTTATGAATGTTTTTGGCTATTTGAATACTTGTAAAATATCACCTATAGCAAAACATGTGAACATAGACAAAAAGCATTTAAAAGTGCTTATCATAAATACTTTAAAAATACAACAATGTATTTAAGCACACATTAAGCCTTTTTACTATTAGTTGGCCAATAATATGTAGCCCCTAAACTAAAGTGTTTAAATAGACTGTAGCATAGAAAGTAATCTAGATATTCTATCATTCTGTCTAATTGTAATTGAAACATTCATCAAACATCCACCAGTCAACTTTGTGACTGATCTGGTATGGCTCGTAACTTTTGAGAAGACAGACTATACTGAATGGACTACACCTCCCAGCATGCGCCTCCGCACACGTGGCCATGACGTCACTGGGGTATATAAAGGGCTGCAAGGAGAGGGAAAAAAATCTTCCTCCATTGTTACACTGTAACAACCGGGGCCGGGGCGAAACGGGGAGAAAAGCGTCTTCTCGTCGGAAAATCCTGCAGCGAACTGACACCAAATTACACCAACGGAACCGCGTTAGTACGGGAGGACCGCGAGAGGAAAGCACGCGACCCAACCCGGCCCGGGCACGCGGAGGATAAGCGAACACAGATGTCAGCGGATTTGACCATTTTCTCCCAAATCAAGACTCTGCCCCTAGTAAGAAGAAGACACCGGGCTGTGCGTAATAATTAAACCATTCTGGACATGTTGGGATACGAAACGCTGCTTTAGAGGACTTTCTAACCTGCTGTCTGTCTTTTAATAAACCAGGAATGCATCATTTATATGAACCGTGCAGGTCTTACGGGCTGTCAGTAGTACATTTAAGCCATTGTTGAGAATAGAACAATGACCTCAGAGCTTTGGTGACTTTACAACGCCTTTTACGCATTGCATTTTGACAATCAGTGAAGCTTGGGTGCGCTTGGTTGCTGTCTGGTTGCTCGGTTCACAGTGAAAGTATTTTTTGGCACGCACAAAACTGCTCCTAGGGCGTCGCAAGATTCAAGAAACGACCTTCTACTACGTCTCGCCTGGAATAAGGGTCCCCTTCACTTCACCAGGTAAGGAGATGGTGTAGTGTTGCGTTTTACCGGGCGCTTTGCCATTGTGCGCCTGGCTGCATGGGTCTATCTTTTGTATATATGTGTGTGTGTGTGTGTGTGTGTGTGTGTGTGTGTGTGTGTGTGTGTGTGTGTGTGTGTGTGTGTGTGCGCTGAAACCTGGGGCTGCTATAGGTTTTGTGAAAGGGGTGGTCGAAACATTTGCCTGACAGATAACATCTAACCTCCCCCAACACAGCTGCAACCGGCCTAAAAGGTGCACAGGTCCAGAAGTTATGTGACAGCAAGAAACAATGATCTGTAAACCACTTAAGCTTACATTTCACCAGACCTTTTGTGCATTGATCTTCACCAAAGATACAGGATACTGCTGGGTAATAGGTCTATATGTTAGTCATAAATATGCCATCACAACAAGTCATAAATATGTCATTGCAAGGTCTAACTAAAGCCTACCTTCATTCAAGTTAGAGCCTATTCAATTTATTGCCTACACTGAGGTTAATAGAAAAACAAGTATTATGCATTTGAATAGGCTGGTAGTTTACAAATAACTTTCACTGGGGATAATTAGGCACGTGTCTTTGTCCAACATTAATAGGTTAGTTAAATTATAATTGTAGGCCTTTTATAATAAGACAGGCCTATATATATATCAACAACAACCCGTGCGAGCTGTATTGGCTATTAAACTGTCGACATTGAGGTTTAGATTTGAAAGTCATTGAAAAATAACTTTCACTTTGGGCAATTGCCTGCTCTTTACATCACAGTGCCAATTACACAAAGGCAAATTGTTGTTTAGGAGCATTATGGGTGTGAAGATATATTGATGAATGGATTTTAGGATGCACTGACATGATAAACGCCTGGTAATTGGATGGAACAGTCTTAACAAAAGGTTTTAATACCGTGAAATACAGTAGAATGACAGACAGGTCTTGTTACCACTACCATGTAATTAATCTGAGTCCAGTTTAATCCCGATGTAGACTTGGTTTGGACCTGTTCTATCCTGGTCTAGTCCAAATTTAATCTCAATTTAATCCCAATCTTAATGTGGTCTATGTGAAAGTGTGAACACACCCTTAGCTAGTTGTCTAATGAAATAAAATGAAGTTAATAAAAAAGTGTGTCGGTCTGTTAATATTATTCCCAGGGTGTTGTTGGCCTGTTTGCCTATATGAATTTTATTGAAATTGTGACATCCCATCCCATATTTTATTTTATTTTTTTGAATTGCGCAGTTTGCAGTGTTCTGGTGCATTGCCATGGTGAATTACCTGACTGCATAGTTTTCGCATTGTAACCAATCTATATTTTACATGTTGCTGTCATGGGCAGCAGAGGAAAGATTTTGTCAGGGCCGTTCACTGCTTGCTTACACTGCTTACTGAGTTGCCATGGAGACGTTGTGGGACTCGATGATTTCAAAGTGCGAGCCTGATGAAGCCTGAATACAGATGAAAGAGACAACACAAAAGCTCACACTGAATTCATTTAATTGTAGACCTAAATTGACAATATAATTTTTTTACATGGTAACCTATTTATTATGTAGGCCGAAGTAGCGTTGTCACAATAGTAAAAATTTCTAACTCAATTTCGACACAAAGGAGTAGACTCAATACTCAATACTGATTCATGATGATGTTAAGTACCCTCTTTATTTAGACAATAGAATGTAATTTTCAGCATTAAACCACAGTGCTTTCTTTTATATTACTATGTGGTCTTATATCTGTGTATACATGCGTAGTCATTAAGGTCTAATACTAATTCTGACACAGCTTCTGAAGCAGGAAATGTTCATTTCTGTCCTGTTGCTGTGACTTTTTTGGTACCCACACTTGAGTATCTTGAGTATCCACACAAATGAGTATACTAGTTTAGTATTGATTAGTATCTGATTTTTGATATTTTGACGACATTAGGCTGCAGTTAATTTGCCTTAGTGGAGACCAGTTTCTGATTTAGTGAATTTTAGATTTTAGCTATGGAAAGTTGAATAATAATTATAATAAATACATAAATGCAGTGAATAATTTGATAGGCCTATGCCAAAATTCAACATAGGCTTGCTTTATCAAGACTGTTAAATAAAAGGGACAATGAGTTAGTTCCAGAGTTTTTGCACCTTATTGGTGTATTGGGCATATACACATACATATCTCACAGGTTGTCTCAGTATTTTTGTGTTTACTGTGAACGTAAAACTAAACCAGGTCTAAACATGGGCTAAACTAGGACCTGAACAAACTCAAGGCTCAGATGCAGTGGTTTCCTTGTATTGTAACAAAAAAGTTTAATCACTCTGGTCATGTAGTGTAGCCTATTATGTCCTTCTTAATAACACTTATGGTGCTCTATATTACTTCTGTTTTTTACTGTTTAGTTAAAGGTGCATTAAGTAACTTTTCCAAAAGGAGATTTTTCCATGGAGATGTTATTGCTCTGTCTAGAAGGTTCCACATATGGCATTAAACTGATCTATCTTGCATTTATATATTTCATTAAGGTGTTTTTATTGATTAGAAATACCTTGAAAAACATGCATTTTTACAGTAAGCGGGGTTGTCTCTTCCCACAGATCTGACCTGGAGCTTGACCAGCTTGTCTCCTTGGACAGAGATAGGCAATCCAATAACAACCATTTACACAAGCAGATGGCACCTTCCACCTGAAAAGTTACACAGTGCACCTTTAACCCAGCCAAGTCAATAACAACTTTCCATACAGGGACAATAAAGTGTACCTTAACCTTAACAGTTCTAAACCAGGTGTCTTAATAAAATGGACCTGTGTATTCTGTGTATTCTGTTTCTGTGTAGTCTGTTTTTGACATGTATTGTGCTTCCCGCCCCCCGCAGACATAGTGTTTCCATGGAGACAGGAGCGTCCCTCGGCCTGAAAAGACGATATGAAGAGGTGGACCAGGGCTCTCCGTTCTCGCTCACGCCAAAGGACTCAGACGATGACATCTCCAGCAGCGACAGTGCAGATAGCTGCGATAGCCTCAACCCCCCATCCAGTTCATTCACACGTAAGGGGCTAAACGAATGGATTACACATTTTTTTAAGATTATGAGTAACACTTTTTAATTGTCAAGATTGCAGTTATTTAGAGGTTATAAATCCTCTGCAAAAAACAAAACTATCTTATCTTTATATAGAAAAATCCTGCTGTACCTGTAGTTTACACCTCTAAAAAACATGTTCTGAAATTTATGAGGTTCTTGATATTGAGTTGAATCCAATGGAAAAGTCAGACATCTCACACATCTCATCACAACTCCAAAAGTCCATTATTACAAAATATGTATCCACCCTAACCACATAATATGTTTGATAATTATTGATATAATTTACCTGCAGCATCTCAGTTTAACATCATGATTAAAGGTTTCAAATCTGTTCTATTTCTCCCATCAGCCACGTCCATTCTCAGACGACACAAACCATCTCCAGGGGGTAAGAGAGTGCGATTCGATGTGGTGACAGTGTATTACTTCCCCCGGAGGCAGGGCTTCACCAGTGTGCCCAGTCAGGGGGGCAGTTCTCTGGGCATGGCTCGACACCACTGCTCCATCAGACACTACACTCTGGGCGAGTTTGCTCGAGAACAGGAGTCCAGCCACAGACACACACTCCGCCAGCACCTACGACAGGAGAAGCTCAACGCACGCAAGATGAAGGTACCAACATGTATTTTTACCTAGGGCTGTGCAATTAACTGAAATGTAATTGCGATTCTCTTATTTCTAATCATCAATGACAGTCGTTTCTTCGATAAATCGGTCAATAGAGTTGACTAAAATTTTTGTCAGTTGACTAATCATTTTATTTAAATTAAAGGATTTATATGGGATGACAGCAGAACGGTGGCGTTGAGTTAGTTCAAATATCTGTATTCACAGATCAAACTCATGTAATCTTTCTTTATATGAATACATTGTATCCAGTATTATTCTTTATAAATAATTGTTTTAGCATGGACTCCAGTGCAGGTGTAGTCTTGTGAATGCAGTTTGAGTTAGATACATAGATCGCAAAAGACGAAGTTCATCTTTTGCTATGGATCAGACCTGGACGAGTGAGAGCTTGCACAGATATGTTAGATACATAGACATACGTAATACTTTTGAGAGCTTTTGCCACGCCCCTTTTTTAGTCAACTACAGCCCTAATCAATGATATGTATTTTTAATCAAGAGTTCTACAACCAATTGTCTGTCATTAAAAAAAATATGTTTTGGAGCCTTGTTCAGACTTGGGAGGAAGAAATTTGACTTTGTTTGTTTCAAATATTAATCAATAAAAGCTTTTAATAAGACCAAATAAAAGTCATCACCGAGGCCTATTTTTACCTGTCTACTTGTCTACTGGCTGTATGAAAGTGGGTGGTTATTGGGTTTATTTTTGACCCCGTTTCTTTTATTAATAACATAATAACAATAGGATGAGTTATAAGACAGAATGTCTTTTTGCATATTGTTAAGCACTTTCACCTCTATGATTTGTTCTTTAGCAAGTAACCTGCCTTGTACTATTAAAGTCCTGTTCTGTGATTTTTGCTTTCTCTTTAGGAAATATAAAAAATTCTTCATAACCTATTCCTTTAGAATTTTGCAGCCTTTTCAGCATATACGAAGCTAAAATGTGTCACAGAAAAGAGGATAAAGGGGATTACCATTATTATAATTTTTATAGTATTGCACAGTATGTTGGCATAGATCTTCGTGGGGTAGTAGGGTAATGTTTCATTTTAAACTTCTTTTTATGTGCTTGATGTACTAGAGAACCTTTGGGGGGGCTCCTGCAGTGCCTCTGATGTCACCCAGGGGGCCCTGGACCCTTTTGGGAGCCACTGTCCTAGGGGCTACACAGAATCATAAAGGTTGGGAGCTGCTGCTGTACACCAAACATTAGCCCTCATACCATTCCTCTGCTCCACAGCTGACACGTAACGGCACAGTGGAGTGTGCCCAGGCGGACCTCCTGACCCTGGACGATGTTTCAGACGAGGACCTGGACGTGGACGGTCTGGAGGTGGACGACTGCTTCTTCCTTCAACCATTGCCCACAAAGAGACGCCGCGCCCTGCTCCGAGCTTCAGGCATTAACCGCATCGACGCACGTGAAAAGGCCGAGCTGCGCGCCCTCCGCCTGTCCCGAGAGGAGTGTGGGTGCGACTGCCGCCTCTACTGTGACCCGAGACATTGTGGGTGCAGCCAGGCGGGGATTAAGTGCCAGGTAAGTGGGATGGGCTGTATAAGGTTTTGTTATTGAAATTTCAGACAAGGAAAAAACAATTTATCAGCAAACTACATATGATTGAATCTACATAGGAACTACTACTTCTGATTAGGTTTGTTTATTTTTTCTATTTATTGTTTATTTGAATAGAGGCAGACACAATATAGATTAACAATGAACTAATCTGATGTGGGTGTTTATAGCCCAGGCTATTCTCAACACCAGTCCCCAGAATAGCTTTTAAAATGTTCAGATTTCACTAAAAAGCAATGAGATTATTTGTAGATAGATAATAGATAAATGCATTGAATTTGTCATGGCTACATTCTTACATATTGACGGGTAAATGTTTTTGCATTATCTTGTTTTTAGGCATCCCTTTAATAAATAAATACACAAATATATTACAATAATGTTAATGGTTGTATCTTACATTAATCATGTTTTGACATGAGGTTTCAGTCATGATGTTTTTAATATAGTCCAAACAAAGCCCTTGCTGGTTTGTTTCTGATCTAGTTTGTGCTGGTAAAAAAAGAACAAGGGGAAAAACTGTCAATTTTTGGATTATCACTGAAGCTCTAGTAGTAGCAAGAGTTGTTTTATTACACAGCATTACTCAGCTTCCATGGTTTTCTAATTTTCATATTTACACATGACAACAGAGAGCCGTTGTTGGGAGAGATCTAATCTTATGGTAGTTCACTGTCCAAGAGTAGTCCACGCTAGTCTTCTGGACAGTGTTTTTGAATCTATCAAAAAGAAAATCCTACTTTGAATAGAAGGGATTGCCTCATCAAACCTTGCTCAAAGCCAGTCAAATGATAATCCAGTAGTTAACATCTGTGAGGGAGAGCCATAAACAAAGTAATGTACTCCATGAAATGTAGTGAAGTGTGTAGTGAGTGTTACACTGGAGAAACTAAAGAGCTCCTCCACAAAAAGATGTACCAACACCGGCGTGAGAGTTCCTCTGGACCCCAGACTGCTATACATGTCCATCTCAAAGCTACACACCACTCCTTTGAAGATAGTGAAGTTCAGATCTTAGCCAGAGAAAATAAATGGTTTGAGAGGGGAGTTAAAGAAGCTATTTTTGTTAGGGCCCAGAAAATGAGAACAATAGCAAGGTCGTTAAGGGCTGAATAGTAGTTTCAGCTGAAACTGGAGACAATAGATGTTTACAATTTCAGGGTAGGTAGCCCCTCCTTTCAGATAGATGTAAGGCAGTGGCCACAAGCAATCTGACCAGAACTGAAGAAGCGGCTTGGATGAGCAGCGAAACTTCTTATGACTCTTACAATGACTTGTCCAATTGACAGATTTAAACTTCGTCTTTGCTATGGATCAGACCTGGACGACTGAGGGGTAACAAAGTCATGGGTGGGAGGGGAGAGCCTGGCAGAGCACAATACTTGTAAAGCAATAAAAACACTATATGAATTCATTATTATTATTAAAATGTATTCAATTCCTCTCTTCCTTAGGTGGACCGCATGTCTTTCCCGTGCGGCTGCTCCAGAGACGGCTGTGGTAACATGGCTGGTCGTATTGAGTTCAACCCTCTCCGCGTCCGCACACACTACCTACATACCATCATGAAACTGGACTCAGAACAAAGAAAAATACACCTACATCATGCGACTGAAGACCACTTTTCCCAATCCCAGCCCACCCTCACGACTCTCCGTCCTGTATCTCCGGACCAGTGCTCCTCAATGTCAAGTGCAGACAGTGAACTACAACAATTGGAAGTTGAGGAAGCGGTAGAAATTCAAGATGTTTTGGATGAGCGCGATATATTGGAGAGGAGAGAACGAGACAGCTGTGCTACATCTGCAAAGTGCTGAGGAGCAGGAGAGGAGGAAGAGAGAGGAGCTAGAGGGCGCTATAGAGCAGGAATTAACGAGGCAAGCAGAGGTAGCGTCCATGGAGGAGGTGCTGTTGCAAGGTCCTTTTCCTACAGGCGCTACCGTCCTCTGCATCACCGAAAATCAAGAAGAATCACCGTATAACAAGGAAGATTTGCTGTACTACCAACTTAGTCCTATAGAAGCAGGTGCGTTCGAGACCCTACCCCAAGAAGAGGAGGGGTGCGTACTCACGGGGCAAAATTTGGGGCAAATTCAACAAGAAGAGGTAAAAACAGTCGAGGAGGTGAATTCCTGCCAAAATACAACTAGCACAAAACAGGATATAGAAGATCTTAAATGTATTGAGAATTGTAGACCACCAAGCCCCCAGCATAGCCCAACTATAAACCAGTGCCAAGATCATACCCGCTTGGACCAAGAAGTTTACTAGCATTTCAGCATATGTTTGCACAATAGCTTAATCTATGATGAATTAATATCACATTTTCAACATTCATTACAGCTTTCATAATAATAGGCTGCGATCTCCATAGAGACCGGTGAATTCAGTGGAATATATTACGTAATGTGAGAGGGTGCATTGACAAAACAGTAAAAATGTTTGTTATTTTGTTCGTGTTGAAGAATGCAGCCTTATTATTTCACAAACGAGATTAAGCAAAACAAAGATTAAGAAAAAAGCAAAAACTAAAAAAAAAAAAAAAGGTGGAAACCCATTTGAACTTGAATGCTGAGACAAGCCTTTGGTCAAGAGATGAAAAGAACTCTACACAAACTGTCTCATTCCCATTGAAACGTATGCCGGCTGTCGTCGAACCAAATCAAGTGAAAGTATCCTCCGCTGAACATAGACCTTATAATCCTGGAAATACTTGTTTTTCGTGTACTGTATTCGCATTATGTGAGACTGACAAATGTGTTTTTATTTTATTTGTGTATGCACATTGAGAGGAGAGGACTGGTGTGGCTCTACTGGGCATGAAATAGGGCTGCAAGATATTCAGTAACTATCGCTGAATTGTGAGATCACTTTTGCATTATTTAACCTTACCATAGACTAAACCGAGACTATAACAACATTTGGTTAAGGCAATAATTGCTAACTTAATTTGGGAAGTCACACTGTTGGACTTTTTTATCGTAAATCACTGCTTAGATCTACTGTATTGCAATTAACAAGCATAACTTGCCACAAAATTTAAAAAATGTGATTATTTGAGAAATTCAATGTGAACCCCTGTAACTCATTAGAAAAAGCAGTGGAGAACACATTTTAATAGGTCTTAAAAATGGCCAACTTAACAATAAGAATTACATTTCTCGTAATACCACCATTGCATTAGCGAACAATATTAACAGTATTTTTGTCATATATTTCGCAGCCCTATACTCTGAATGAAGGCAGTTCAACCAGGAGCAGTAGACTGGTTCTTGTCAATGCAGTGGTCCTTCTCTGTAGTCAGAAAGGTAGTTTGTGATGGTTGCCTATATGATATTATTAACAGTAACACATCTTTTGTGAATTAGATACTGTTACACTACATCCAGCGTTGTTACTTGGATAGCAAATGCTCTTTCAAACTCCAATGCTTTTTTTTATTCACTAATTGTGCTCAAAGAAGTAGTCATGCACAGAAATATACTAATTTGAAGAAAGATGCGATTCAAAATTGCTATTTCTTTGACTGAAAATGTGTCCATGAAGTAATCAATTTGTATATTAATATTTAGCAGGTATGCATGTGCTGAGTGAATTATAATTATTATTATTATGGCTGTTTGAGAAAAGAGAGGGTGTTATAGAATTTGTACATGTACTGTATTAGCAATGGGAGTCAGTCACAGACGTACAGGGCCCTTCGTGAATATTGCCTCTAATGACAAAATATGGTAGATAGTGGGTCAAGGAACAGGATCCAAGACCAGGTCAATAATGATGAATTTTAAAGCTCCACTACGTAACATTTTAGCTTATAGGCTTAAATAATCTAAATATATAAAGTATGCCCTGAAAAATATGTTGAGAAGCATGCATGCGTCTTGTGATGAAATAGAGGCTTTTATTTTTGTCTGATAGTTGGAAGAAATGTTACGCACTGAGGCTTTAAGTGATATGGATTCATCTTGAACGTGAAAAATGTCTATCTTGTTCCGAAACACTATTAGGAGACCAGTGCCAAAATATCCATGAATCACCCATAGACTTGGCTTAGTCCTAGTTAAGTCCTGGTTTAGTCCTGATTTAGTCCTTTGGGGGCCAGTATTATCGGAGGGCTCTGTATGTTTTTCCAGATGGTGCTCTTGACTGATGGTAGAGGTGACGTAGAGACGCAATAGCTGTTGCACTGCAAAATCATTTATAATTGTGACGGATGGGGTGTGTTATCTTTGCAATCTGGTAATGTTTTCATTTGATATTCTTGTGTCTCTTGCTGCATAAGTGTGCCGACTCTGCCTACACAAACTAGTCCTCTGTGACAGGGCTGGACAATTTATTGAATTTTAATCACGATTACAAAATTTTTCCATAAAACTCTATGGTAGAAAAAATATTTATTACATTTTTTTCTGAATGATGTGGGCGCTTGTTCCTCTAAAACCAGGAGGAAAGCCAGTCATCCAGTCTACATGAAATACAAAATATTACTCAAATGTATAATCTTTCCTGTGCACATCAACTTAATTGGAAAAAATAATGGTTTAAAAAAACAAATCAAATTATGATCTCTGGATAATTAACTAAATTTGAACCAGAATTAAAGTCATTATTCCAGTCTATTATTATAAATATACAATTGGAAAACTGTGTTTTAAATTATGTTCTGAATAACGTGAAACCTGGAGGAAAGCTGCTCAACTATGAAGTACAAAATCTTGCTAAAAAATTATTATTTCAAAGTTGACCCAAAAACATGTAAATTTAACTGTTCAATTTTCTATAATTGAACAGCCCTGCTCTGTATTGACTCAGACAGAGAACATGCAGCTGTGTAGGAGAGTCTGTTGTTTTAATTTGCCTTTTTTATTGTCTTAATATTAACCTGCTTGAAATTGCACCAAAGCAGTGGCCACAAACCTAATTAAAAGAATCAGCCATGCATTAAGCAGCCCATTATGTAGCTGTATTGTAATTATACGGCAGCAGATGTATTGTGCACTGCAGAAATCTAGTTAAAAAGACAGAGTAGTTTTGACTATCAGATTTATTTTGTACATCATTGGGCTTATGTGCTTTCACTGTTTTTATTTTATACTATTTTTTATGTCTGTGAAATATTTTTATATGAATTATTTAAAGTGCAATTTTTATTTCTCCCTTGCCTAAGATATTGCTATGAGAAAAAAATATGAACAAACGTTTTTGGTATGTATTGAAAAAAGTTCGGGTCTGATTGGGAAATAATTCTAAAATAGTCAACATATAGAAATTGAAGTAATTTAACTATTTTTTTTCCAGTGCATGAATAAACCATGATGTAGTGGCCTGTTGTAATTATAATGCAGAGATGTATTGTAAAATTGGTCATTGTGTTCTCTGCCTGCTGTGATGCTTTTGTCTCTCTTCTGTCTTTACATTTAGGTTTGTGGCCTCTGCCTTAATTAACTTCACTTTTGTGACCGTGTGAATGGGTGAGTGAGTGATCGTGTTAACACAATGTAAGGCTGTGAGAGCTGTTCTCATGCTAACTGTTGCCTAAAGTGGAAAAGTTTTTATACCAACATTAAAACATTAAAACACATAAAACAAAGGCCCACTGTTATTTTTGTTGTTACAAGCTGCACTTTGTAACTTCTCTAGTGGAGGGTATCTGCTTGTCTCTATGGAGAATGTTCCATAGTATGGCATTAAACTTATCTATCTTTGTGAAGTCATGCAGGTGACACCACGAGACCAAGTTAGATCTATGGAGAGGCAAACCTACTTATTCGCTGTGGTTACATGTGCACTCATCTGATTAATATTAGATTTTTTTTGTTATAAGATTATTCAAATTAAATCTAAACAGAAAAAATCTGCTGATTTCTTTCAAATCATGGTCCTCATTTCTTGCGTCAGATTTTACGATTTACATTAAAGGTCCAGAAATCAGATTCTAATCAGATATTGGTGTGCATGTGAACAAGGCCACTGTAAGAATGCATGTTACAAGGTACCTCTGAGTAATAAAACATGCTAGAATGTGAATTGTTATACTGTAGAACATGGAGACAAACTAGGGGACTTTCTACAAGAAAATTTACATAGTTTACCTTTTAAGTTAGTCATTAATTATCCTGTAATAACTTAATAACTCATGAAGTATTCCTGTGACTATGTGGTACAGCCCAAGGTCATGGGAGAGTCTCCAGGATGAGGAAGTAAAGGAAAATAAACATGAAAATTAATGATTATTTTTTTTAAACCTTTGGAGCAGTGGGAAAGCCATCGCTCCAAAGGGCAAAGCCACCAGACTAATTACTCAACAGGTCAATTATTCAGCTACAAAATAATATGTTTACAGTTCATATCTTTGCCTTAAGTATAAAGGTCTGAGAATGAATCAACCTTGTCCTATCACATGTGTCGCTGGGCAAAACTCTTTTCCCATAATCACAATTTATGACTGAAAGGAAGGGCATCTGGTATAAAACAATCTAAATCATGACTATATGGCGATATTGAAGACACAATGAGGAAAAACTGAAAATACTGCAGATTTATGTCGAATTTTACTAGTTTTAGATGCTGTCCTTTGGCACGTGTGGATTGACCTACTAGCCTAGATCAATCAAGCCATTATAGAAGAACAAAGGTGCAATACACACATATGCCACTAGATGTCAGCACTATAGCGCCTTACACTGACTCTCCTTGACCTAAACGTGTCCTCAACCTGTGCCCCTCAACCTTGTGCTACATCTTCAGTTCAATTCATTTTCATAGATCCCAAAATCAGAAACAGTGGTAGCCTCCCAGGGCTTAACAAACGGGTTGATTTAACCAAAAGAAAGTTAGAAAACAATGATGAACGTGCACTGTAACTTTTCTAGTAGAGAGGTCACCTGCTCGTCTCCAAGGAGATTGTCCTACTTTTCATTGAATGTTCCAGTTTGGCATGAAACCTATTTATCTTTTTTATTCTTCAAGCATACACTGAAAGACATGTGTTAATATTGTGAGCAGATCTGACATGAAACAATTACTTTACTGCACATTGATTCAGCAGCTACATGGCAAATATATATTATGATCTAATTATTTCTTCATGCACTCTATCATCTTATTTTATATTTACAAGTGTACTTTTCCTGTCCTTGTAATCAAAAGTGTCCTCTGCATTTGATCCATCCTTCAACCAGTACCAATGGGCTCACTGTCAGGAGTCGTGGGCGACCATAGCGCCTGGGGACCCATCTCCAGATGTTGATCAGAACTACCTACTTGGAAAATTATCCTATTGCACATGTTTTCAGTTATGTTCTTCATATTATTGGACTACTGTCATATTGAGACAAAGGCGCTGTTGTAAATATTGTTTTGTTTGTTCACCATGGCAACTCAAACTGCTCCTCCGAGGGCCCTGTCCATTCTCTGATTGTAAAAATGAAGATATCGTTTGTCTTTTTTGAATGGTAGGAAGCTGATGTTAAGTGATACATTGTCCCCCGCACTGCTCCCCTGTGCCTATTGATTCCTCTAACAGGTTTGCAAGAATAACCGCTTGGTGTTCTTGCCAATTTAAAATTACACTGTACTTTTCTGTTGTTAGTTCATTATCTAATCAAGTGACTATTTTAAAGGTCTTCCTGCTATTATTTTGGCAAATCTCTTAACTTGTATGACATTTATCTAAGGAAATTTGGTAAATGCTAAATGACCACTTTTGTATGTAGTGCTTTTTCCACATTCAAGGCAGTCAAAGTGCATTACATCACGGAATTACTCATCAATTTACACACATTCATACACCAGTGTACGCACACACTGGGGGCGAGATAGTGTCTTGCCCAAAGACACAACAAAAGCATTCATCGGTGGGAGCTGGAATCGCACCGCTAAACTGTGGGTCAGTGGATCTGACCGCCCAACCAACAGTGTTTATGTCGAGAGCAGGATCCGAATCGCCAACTTTTGAATCAGTGGACAAACCTCTACCAACTACCATTAAAGGAAATGGGTCTTCCAAATGGACAATGACCTGAAGCATACTGCCAAACTGGTTACAAAGTGGCTTAAGGATAACAAAGTCAATGTTTTGGAGTGGCCATCACAAAATCTCTATGTGCGAGCAGTTACATCAGTTCTGTCAGGAGGAATGGGCCAAAATTTCTGCAACTATTGTGAGAAGCTTGCGGAAGGATATCCAGAACTTTTGACCCAAGTCATACAGTTTAAAGTCAATGGTAAATAGTGCATGTAAACTTCTGGTTTCAACTGTACTGACCATTTTTGGAAGAAGAAACACATAGTCCAAGCCAAAAGACCCTTTTACAATCAGTGTGCCCTTTCTGTTCTGTACATTCTATTGTTGCTTCTCATCAATGCCCGGAAAACTTAGTCCAGCTAAAGTGCTGATGACGATGCAGTGTACAAATACCAAGCTTATTTTAAAAATACAACCTAATCATGACTAAGAATGCATGGCTTCCCTTTCACCATGTTCCCAAAGAGTTGAAGAACTGCCAATGAAAGATGTATCCTGCTATTTGCATTAGCTATTGTGACTGTAGTGACATTAGGAGGATGTGTTATGCCCTCAGCCAACAGTGTACTCATGAGGAAGTAAGTCAGATTTAAAATGTCCTTACAAAATATGAAGTGGATATTTAAAAAAAGAAAAACTCTCTCTCATAACAAAGATGTTTGAAAGACATATTGAAAGACATATGTGTGGTATGATAATGACACTGTGTAACTTCCTCCAGGACTTGAACCTCTCCCTTTCAGATCAGTGGACAAACACTCAGCGGAGCTACTGTCTTGAGTTGATTTGTTCATCTCCTCCTCTTCCTCCCAGTGTGACTCCATATCTGTTGCATCATCAGGCCTCTATTCAAACTCACTCTCTGTAAATGGCACTATTCATTCATTTTAGTCCTGTAGTACGTTCAGTGGATGGTTCTCACTGCTGACACACTATTTCACTCAGTGTACAGGCCCCGAGTGGAAAAGTGCAGTTAAAGTCATTTCCAAGCTACAAAATTCTGTTACTTTTTATGCTGCCAACAAAAGCAGGGTAACAGCTATTACAATTAGGTGTTGGAGACATTTTCCTGAAAAGGGGAAAACATAATTTCCCCCATGGTTTGATTTGTATCTTTAAAGTTGGTTTACGATTTTGAGTTGAAACGTCATAATTTCAAGATTAATTTAGACCACATCTCAAAAAGTCTGCATGAGAATTTATATCTTTGTGCCAGCCTATATGCAATGAATTAATAGCTTGAGATAAAATGTCGACTTCTGCTTACACTGATAAAACTAATTCTCCATAGAGGGAAAATATACAAACATTTAAAGATTTAGTTCATAAATTGTAGTCGTAGTTACATTGAAGCAGTCACACAATCGTAGTGGACTGATTATTTTGCAATTTAAAGTTCCACAGTGTAACTTTTCTGGTGTGGATCCATGGAATGTTATTGCTTTGCCAGGTATTTTCCAAAGTATGCCTTTAAACGTGTCCACCCCGCATCTTAAAAACATACACATTCTGGCCTGTAACTGGTGGGGTTTCCTGCTCGTTGCCATGGAGATTTTAAAGTCTGTGTAACAAACGGAGGGGTAAGATGTCAGAAATACTTTTACATCTGATTTCTACTTTTGAGCATTGTATGGTTTTGTCAAGTTTATATGGAATTGTTCAACTCTTTCTACAAACAGCTCAAATAAGCAAACTGAACCGAATTGAACCAAATTCCAGGTAAAGAAATAACATCTCCAAGCAGGTGGCAGACCCTCTACATGTCTACCAGAAAATTCCCATGGTGCATCTTTAATATTTAGTCTTGTTACATTCCTTTAGCGTCTGCAGTTCCCTAACAACAACAACACAGAAGACACTAGAACCAAATACTAACACATGTGTATCTGCAGCTGTGAGAGTTACAACGTGTTTTGCTGTTTCCGGTCCCTCGGGACATGTTCGTCATCGTCCCAAAAGTCTCGTACAGACCAATGTACGTAGAGCGGTGCTGTGGTATTCAGTCAGGGGTCTTCTGAGGATCAAGTACTTGTTTAGCTCTGATTCTGATGTGGTTTGGTCAAGTTGTAGTTTTATTTTCCTGGTTAAGTATTGATTTAGCCGTGGTTAAGTTATGGCTTAGTACTCGTTCAGTCTTGGCGTTGTCATCTTGCAGAACTGATTTAATCCTTTTATGGCGCAAAAACTTGCCTGGCAAATACAGAATGATGACCAGATTCACATCATTGTAAAGTATTGAAGAAGTGTGTATTCTGGATCCCACGCAACCAAAGTACTGTTCAGTTTTAGTTCTGTTTTGATTCTGGTTCAAACTAGATATTCATGGGTTTCACCTTCCTCTTATATGCAACATGTTGAGGAACATTTCCCATTCATAACTATTTATTTTAAATTGTCTGTCACTGTGCCAGCAATTTTATTTTTTCATTATTCTGATGCCAACAAGTAATAGATAGATCTTGGATATGACTTCAATTTAACTTATTCAAGAAGATGAAACCACCAGGCCAAGTTACAGGCCAGATCTGTGGAGAGGCAACAGTAACAGCAGAAAAAAAACCCCAAAAAACAAATAAAAAAAAAATCCTATAATTGAAGTTTGATTCAAATTCACATTTTTATACAGTATAGCGCTTTTCCACCTTCAAGGCACTCAAAGCACTTCACATTAAGGAACCACTCACCCATTCACACACACATTCATACACCAGTGTACACAGACAGTGGGGGCGAGGTGGGTTAAGTGTCTTGCCCAAGGACACAGTAACAGTATTTACCTATGGGAGCTGGACTGCTCTACCAATGAGCCAAGCCGACCCCTGCAAACTGAGCTACTGTTGCCCATGTTGATGCCATACTACGGAACATTCCAGGCAAAGCAATGACAGAAAAATTAAACAGAAGACACTGTAGAATTATATAGAAGACACTGCAGCACATGTCACTGCGTGTTGCATGTTTCCTGATCCACATATCTGAGTTTCCTCTCCCTACTGTAATAAAAACCATCACATTAGCCAAGCTGCTGGCTCTGTGCCCGCTCCTCATCCTCTGGTGGAATATCTGAACACTGACATAGTTTTAGGAGAATCTCGCGTCTGTGTTCTGATCTAATACAGTTTAGTTTGAGTGAGGCATTCCAGATTACAGTGACCTGGAAACATGTGCAGACAAATGTTTAATGTAAGCAAATAAAGAGGTGATCCCATATGTGAGGTATGAGGAGAGTGGGAGCTAAAGATGTCCCTGACCCCATGGTTTAAATTTATTTGAAAGGACACAGTGCTAACAGAATAACAATTCTCAGGGACATAGTAGATGTTGTATGTAATATTAGACTACTGTTCATACAATCAGGCAAAATGAGCGGTTTACTCTTATTCGCTATTGCTTATATTCAGAGCCGATAGATCTCAATATTATGTGGTTCTAACTGGGAAAGATTAGGCCTGCTATACAAATCCTTGAGCAATTTACAGGTCAGATCTGTGGAGAAGCTACCCCCTTCAAAATAAGACGCATGCTTTAGAAGATAGTTTAGCTATAAAAAGCCCTGCTGAAGATAGATGCATACTACAGAACATTCCAAGCAAAGCAATACCCTCAAACAAGCAAAACCAAACAGATGGTGCACCTGGCAACAGAAAAGTTACAAAGCAGAAGATAGAAATGGCAAATTGTAATTACTTTTTTAGTTAAAGGAAAACGGCTGATGTCATCAATTATGGTTACTTTTTTTAACTTTACATTTATTTTTATTGTCAGCAGTTCTATATTATTAGTTTTGAAAATAGCAGAACTTGCACAAAACAGAGGAAGCCTTTTGGAGACTTCTAACACTTTTTTTGGCTGTGATCTGTGATGCTTTGACACTCTGCTGCCTCAGGCCTAAACATGGACAAGGACATCTGTGACCCCATGTGCTCGGACGGGGGGCAGCATGTCATTCAGATTCTTGAGAAAGGAAATACAATCACATCCTAAGCATGTCCCTAATGGGGAATAAATAATGTGAATCCTCTACCACTGCAAATCAGGCATAAGCAGGCAAATCACCAGCACTAATGAGAACCATGTTTGTAATGTCAAGTTTGTGTCTGGAAATACAGTAGAAGAATACATTTTATTTTTTGCTTTTTGTGCTTTTAATTGTGCATCTTTTATGTTTTGATTTCTTAGTTTTTATTATTATTATTTTAGTTTTTTTTTATTGAATGCATTTTTCATTTAGACATATAATAACATAACATTACATATACCCTCTCAGGTGATATTGTGACATGATTGATAATAAAAAGAAAAATAACAATGCTTTTACGCTTGTATCAAATATTAAAAATCAATATTAATGTTTAGTCTAAAACTAAAAACATCGCAATCCTCAACCAGGTTTGGTCTTATTTTATTCAAGGTCTGAATGGAACAAAATACATATGTGGTTTTAGCCCCAGTGTATGCAGACACTGGGGGCTGAGATGGGTTAAGTGTCTTGCCCAATGGACACAACAACAGTATTCATCTGTGAGAGCTGTAATCTCCAACCTGTGTGAGTGGATATGATCACTCTACCAATGAAGTTTATGTCGAGAGCAGGATTCAAACTGCCAACTCTACCAGCTCAGTTACTGTCCCCCTGAGATATACACATTGTGGGCTTTAAAAAAACTTTTTTTGGTCTGGTTTCCACTGATTAAATCTGTATGGACACTTGGTTTAGTCCTGGTCTAGTCCAGATTTAGTCCTGGGTCCCAGTTTTGATGTGATGTATGTGTGCCTTTACACATGTTTTATCCCTGTTGAAATGCCTCATTGAATTTGCTTGCATCAATGGATAAAAATACGTTTAGAGTTTTTACAGTTTGCTATCAATCAATTTCAAAATAATTCAAAATAAAAGTTCATTTTGTTGTTTACAATTTGTTCATTTATATTTTTGCCTTATTCAGATATGACATTCTGCAAATATTGTAATAGGCAAAATACATGCCCAGTCTATTGTACACATTATTATCCTGGCCCTGGCAGATATATTGTTTTATCCATGACCTTACTTCCTGAAACAAAGCTTTACCTGTGAAAACAATGGTGGCCTCTGTGGATAAGATTTTCCAGTGCACTTGTCGTCATGGAAACGTGTATGCTGAAACAGGAAGTGCCAGAGCACACGAGGGAGGGGTCTGGACTGGAGTTTGTGTGTGAAATAATGTGAAAGTTGTCCAAAGGAAACAGGCTTTGCTTTAGGCTCCATTTTGGGCTGCAGGTGCTTTCCAGCCCAGCACTGATAAGAATCGACTACTGCACAGTCTAAACAATGATCACTGTAATAGCGGTGGTTACAGCTGGCTATGTGCTTAAGCTGTCTGTAAGATTTAATTGGGTGAGAAAAGATGTGGAAGAAATCTGCACAATCAAAACATATCAAAATAGAAGCACAAAATACTCCCAAAATATTGTCTTCTGTACCTCCTGTAGTCCTGTATTATGCATTGTCTGAACTTTTTAACTACTTCTGAAAGCCTCCTCCATTTTTTCACTAGTTATTTCAGCAACTGAGTGTTCAAAACATTACGCAAGTGTGACAGGAAAGTGAAATGGGGCTATAACAATAGTTGCTAAAAACATTCAGTCAGTAGGGGGGCGACAGTAGCTCAGTTGGCAGAGCGTTTGTCCACTGATCTGAAGGTTGGTGGTTTTGCCCTCAAAATAAATATCATTGGTTGAGCGGTCAGACCCACTGAGGCACAGGTTTCAGGTCCCACAAATGAATTCTGTTGTGTGTCCTTGGGCAAGACACTGAGCCCACTGTGTGCACTGGTGTATGAATGTGTGTGCGAATGGGTGAGTGATTCCTTGATGGAAAGTGCTTTGAGTGAATTGGAGGTAGAAAAGAGTTATATAAAAATGTAATCAGTTACCAGGGGGAAAACTTGTTTGATTACAAAATGAAATATTTGGGCTAAAACATAAATCAAGTTGCAACAGCAGGTGCAGGAAACACAATAATATGACCATTAGTTCTCACTTTAAAAGTCTGTATTACACCAAAATGGATTCTTGTGAGCTTTAAGTCTTTTTATTATGTCATTACCTCATCAAAAACATACCCAGACTTGTGTTTTGTTTCATTCACACATGTTTAAGTACTGTAATCCTTTATTATTTGTCTACATCTTCAAAGCTCAAAATGCTCTCTTCCACCTTGTGATGTCACAAAGTTAAGTCAAGTTAACAGCTACCTTTCACCTTTAGTTCAGTCGGGATTGGTAATTCCAGGGTTGAAATTATTCAAATCATTCTAATGAAGATGTACAGAGTTTAAAAACACAGTGGAGCACTTCCTGTATTACTACATGACGTCACAAAGTGGAACAGACGGTTTGAGAGAATAACCTAAAGCCTAAATATGCAGGATTTGTGTGTTAAACATGTGTGAATGAAACAAAATGCAATATTTTTGATGAGGAAACAACGTTATAATTATAGCATTGATCAGAAAACAGTGTAATATGGGCCCTTTAAAAATCAATATGTAAAAGACTTCTGTGTTTGTGAATATACTACACATTTTGTAAGCCTTTTGGTTCAGCTATAATTAACAACATTACACCTTAGCTATTTTATACAGCCACATTATTGATTCACTATTCCTGTATTATTCATCACTCAACACTTTTAAATCCCATTTCCCATTATCCTGACTAAAGTCTATTTTCTCCTGCGTCTGTGCTGGTAACCTGCTTCTATAGTTACAGCTGGGAAAACAGGTGGAGATCTTGATGAAGTACTCTGTCATAACACTGCACCGCTCCATCAGCCCCAAACCCCCTGCCCAAAATTAATTACACCCCTCACATGACTTCAGATGGTTATTTATAGGCCCGTGCTGGGGTCTGCACAGAAAGGGGAACCCCAAAGAGACAGTGGAGAGGGGACCACAGAGCCTAAGAATAAATGGACAAGGATCTAGAAACTGGCAGAGTAAAGTAATGTAATGTAAGGTCATCATGAGAGATTTAAGCAGGAGCGATCAGTGACAGATTAAGATCCAGAAATTCTAAGCTTGTCATTGGTTCACATTGTGTATTTTCTTATTTTAACCTCACATAAGTATTCCCTGTACAAGCAGATGTAGTACATATAGGATATTTCCTTGTGGAAGATAAAATAATTAGAATAGTGGATTGCTATTAAATTGTCTTAATAGGTATATTAAAGGTTGTTTTTTTTGGGGTTTTGTTTTTTTTTTTGCTCAATATTGCCCACGCCTCCCTATAAGAAGTATCTGAAGCGGAGAGCAGCTTCAAATCCATCCTGGCCTAAACAATGAATTTGAGAGATACTACTGGATCAGGTATCAGTGTATATTTGTTTTTTTGTTGACTTTTGGACAGCTGAAGTTGTATTTAAATGTGCTACATACTTAAAAAAAAATCTTTATTTATACAGGGAGAGCCCAATGACAGCACTTTGACTCTCTTTTTCATGAGTGCCTATTCTCAAATACAGAAAAATACAAACAAAAACAAACAAAGCAAATAAGCACATAAGTCAATTTAAAAAAATGAAAAACAGAAGCAGGTGTGAGTATAAATGCTTGTCACCTAATTGTTAAATTAAACCCAAGTATCCACTTTTGCTTGCCTTTGAAATATATTCATTTTTTGTGAAGTAAAACAGCCAAAGCCCTTTTTCCTATTTCACTTCTGGTTTGGCCCTTAGATTTATACAGTCATGTGATCTTCTATTAAAAGTTCCTATATCAAGGATTAACAAGCAGGTGCGGTATTCAGGCAGTCTGTGAAGTAGTCCCTTATAAATACATTTTATGCAGTGTTTTTCTCTTCTGACAGACGGCGATGGCCAACCTGTTTTTTCACAGAGTTCAGTGATGGGTTTTAAATTCAACACCTGTTATGAAACGGACAGAGTGAATTGATTTGAATCAGTTAAGAGTTTGGCAAATCGATAAATGTGACTCTATATCACCCATTTTCTCTCTTTTTAGCAGCAGCATCTTATTGTAAAACATGTTATCTTTCCATGATGTTTGGGATGAGACCTGATTGGCTGTTTGTTGATGGAAAAAGTGCCAAAAAAGCTAAGATATGTAGCAGAAAACATCCACCGATATTGATATATGTATCTGATGTATATGAACAGATCTCAAAACCCAGAGTTAGGGCAATACATTATCTTGATGTGACAGTTTGAACTTAGACACATTGAACACACCATGGTCCGCTGTATTACTTTACATAGCATCATATGTATCCATGTACCATCACTGTCAGTGCTGCGTCCGCTGTCTTCATCAGATATGGGGCTGTAGACACCTGAGCTGATAGTGAGAGCAGGATTACACAGAGAGGTTATAGAGGTCACATGACTGCTCTGTGTCAGTCTGATCCTCTGTACCAGACGCTGCAGCTGCTCCTCCACACACCATGGGACACCAGATGGACTTAAAAGAGCTGCAAAGAAAAAGACTTTCTGAACACCGCAAAACATAATATGTAACAGAGTAAAAATCACTCTAATTAAGAACATTAAAGGAGACATATTATGCTTTCATCTGCTGTATAATCATAATATACGATGACCTGTGGATTGTAATATTGATCTTCAAAGAGGAAACATGTACACAGACTTCCTATATGTATCACAGTTTTTTAAAATGAACAAATTGTATGTTTTTTTTTTCTTTTTCTGAGCAGTAGCATTTTGATTGCAGGAGAAAAATACTCAAACATGTGTGAATGACTCCAAATACAACTTTTAGTGGGCAAATGAGAAGGGAAAACAATTGTAACATGGTTAAAAACTAAAAAAAAAAGTTGATTTTGCAGTGTCAGTTAAAGGGCCCATGTTACGTTATTTTCTGATCTGCAAGTCAGTTATAATAGAAGAATTTGTGGTAAGAAAAAATGCACGTCCCGTATCTTGGGATTTGACTAAATTAGCATATTTATCTGTATTTTAAGTTTAAAGGTCCTATATTACACAAAATTGACTCTTGTGAGCTTTAAACAATGTGAGAATGCTGTTTCCTCATCACAAACACACCTGAAGTTGTGTTTTGTTTCATTCACAAATGTTTAACACACAAACCCTGCATATTTAGGCTGAATTCTTCTCTCAAACTGAAAACACTCTGTTCCACCTTGTGATGTCATCTGGTAATACAGGAAGAAGAGGTGTAGATAAACTAATAATATAGGGTTTGAATGAAACAAAACACAACTCCATGTATGTTTTTGAGGGGGTAACAACATTATAACATGGTTTAAAGCCCACAAGAGCCAATTTTGTGTAATATAGGACCTTTAAACTTAAAATAAAGATAAATATGCTAATTTAGACAAAGGCAAGTAATTTTTTTTCGTCCAAAAAAATCGTCTACTATAAGTGACTTGCTTCTTACAATAAACATGGTGAAATGAAAGTGAAAAAAATCTAACAAATAGCCAAAACTATCAAATTCAAGATAGTTATTTTGATTTATAGTCAGTTTTAGCTGTTGGAAATTTCTTTTTGCAATGCATGTCTTCATATCTCAATTTTGACAGGTTACATATTTGAGTTACACAGTCCAGATATATGACTCAGATAGCATCCCGGGAACTGATCAAATGTTTGAGGCGAAAGTGAAACGCCCTCTTTGAGGCCGGCTCCCGCAGAGAGGAGGAATTCCACGCTCCATAAAGATCTGGAGGCTGTAATACGAAAGACAATCAGACAGTTAATGGTCCACCCATTTCACCCTCTGGCCCTGGTTCACACATGGAGCTTTGGACATGTTAATTTTGGCCCATAGAATTTTGAAAGGATGAATCATATGTTTTTATTTGACTGGCACATTAAGTATATTTGATGATTAGTTAATACAGTGTTACATGAAAATAGTGAAACAAATACTAGGAATAGGAACAAGGAGATGTTCACTAAACGTTATTTAGTTTTAGAGCAAAAAAACTGACATATTTTTTACAGATGCATGTGCCAACCAGTTTTTATCTTCTCTGGCTTTGGAATATTAAGTTCTGTGTCAGTAAAAGTGGAGAAAAAAGGTAATAATAACAAGATACTGACTCATGTTTATAATTACTGCTGTATTTCAGATATTACAACATACAAAATAATAGACATTCAGTGTTTCATTCAGACAAGGAACAAGTATCTGCAGATTTTTATGGTGTGATGGAATGTTGTGGGCCAGTGGATCTTGTCAAGTTTTGATTTTTAAATTAAAATATTATAATCTATGGCACCTGGGGGAGATTTTAGCCAGACAGTAAACAGAATCACTGTTTTTCATCTCATATTTTGGACACATACCTGAGCACACTAACTATAAAAGCTCCCTGATTCACAGTACAGACCTCACAGCCCCTCCTTTCCCTCCTTCTCTCCTTCCCTCCTTTCCTCCTTTCCTCCTTTCCTCCTTTCCTCCTTTCCTCCTCCCTCCTCCACGCGCTGCTGGGATGTCCTCACCAAATTACAGAGTGCTGCTGTGTCACTGACATCATCTGTGTGACCCCCACCGGCCTGGCTCTGCTCGAACCTGTTCATTAGAGACTACCCAAAAACTCCACTCAAGTAAACCTAGAAAGTACTACTACTTTAACCAAGCATTACAATAACATAACAATATTCATAGGCCAATTGTATATTAGACCAGATCATCAATGGGCCTATTTATTTATGAATTGTAAACTATAAAGAATAGCCTAATTATTCAAGTAAAGCCAGTGTTTCTTCTAAATAACACAACTCAAGTACAAGTAAGAAGTGTGTTGTGACAAACCTACTTTGAACAGTACATTTACTCCAGTGCATGTACCTGACTGCATCTCATTAGTCTCACCTCTGATTACAGGCAGCAGAGGAGCGTGCAGCCACTCACCCAGAGCCGGGGGTCACGCTCCACCCCCCCGTCCCGTCTGAAGAGGTTCATTCAGGGGGCCACAGGTGAGACGTCTCTGTTCTCTTCACCTGGAGCTTCACAGACCTGCCTTTGTTTTGGGTGCGTGGGTTTATTTATCTGTTCGTGTGAGTCAGTAACAACTGGGTTCATTCACGTCTTTAATGCGCTCATTGGTCCCCTGTCATTGAGGGCTCAGGCACGTTACTGTGGGCTAATGTGAGGCTTTTATCTGTAAGAACAACACAAGCTGCTAAATGAGAAGCAAACAAAGAGAGGATAGAGACATGTGAGTGACTAGATTAAACTATAAAACCTTAAATATAAAAACAAGAATAGTGCTTTATCCCTGTAATTACCTGGATCTGAAGATACAATAAAGTAATAAAGTGGATTAGATAAGTTATTTATGCTTGACAGATAGGGTAAAAGGATAGATATACCATTTTAAGTCTTCTCTGAGGGACAGTGACGTAACAGTTTAGAAACTCTGGGTGCGCTCATACTCGCTCCCTCCCTCACCACATCAAATTTGGGACTAAACTAGATCTAAAAGACAAATCAGAATTAGAATAGGACCAAATATAAAGCACTTTGAAAGGCGCTTTGTAAATCCAGTGAATAATTAAACCACCTATAACACAGACTAACTAATATAGAGACATATTAGCATAAAAAGCAAATAAAAGTAAGCTTCCATCACTGAACAATTTCCATTTTCAGTGGCAGTCATGCAATATCGCACTATATCACACTGTTTTATAAAGTAGATAACTGTGCATGTTTTGAATTGATGGGAGGAAACCAGAGTGCCCACAGAGAATGGGGAAAAACATACAAACTCACAGAAAGTCAGGGCTGGACCAGTCTGGGAATCAAACCCACAACCTTTATGCTGCGGAGTGAGAGTGAGTCACCAAGCGACCAGTGAGAACAACATAATCAGTTAGTTCATTCACTCGATACAGTTTGACAGTTGCATGATTTCATTCTTTCGCTATGTTATATACTTTCAGTTTTACCAAAAATTGAATCAAACTCCAACCTCCTGTCTCCCCACATCAGGACTAACCATAACAACTGAGGGGACAGAACCTTCTCTGCTGATGCCCCCACCCTCTGGAGCTCTCTGCCCAAACACATCAGAGACTCCTCCACACTCACCGTCTTCAAAACAGCCCTGAAAACTCATCTATTCAAAACTGCCTTCAAATAACTGCGTCTCCCTTTTATTTGTTTCTTTCATTTGTGTTTTGTCTTAAACCGTGTGAAGTGTTTCTGAGTGTCATGAAAAGTGCTACACAAGTGTTATGTATTATTAGGGAAAATTAAAATAAATTATGAGATAGGAGGGGGCAGAACCTGTTTTTTAATTGTGGGGGAAGTGTCTGAGGGCGTGTATAACGTCACTAATGATTATTTACCAGCTAACGTGTGTCCCAATGAGGCGACTAACCCCATACTGTGCTAATGGAGATCCTTGTCCCTGAAGCTATCATGGTGCATTTGCATGCAGAGAAGACTGTGGGAAAACTGAGGACCCCACCTATGAGGCCTACCCCAAGAGCTAGTTTCCGAACTAAACTGTGAGAAAAACCCACCAGTCGCCAACTGTGGAAGATTTATGATGTTATTTTGAGTTATTCAAAGGAAAATAACGTCTCAAAACTGTCACATATCAAGGAGACAGCCTAGAATAAGTTTGACAGGTGTAACAAATCACTGTGTGCTTAAACAAATAGGTCCACATTCAAAATTCAATGTCCAAACTGATAAAAGGCACCAACTACAGGCAGCCAGTTCCAAATCTTAATCAAGTAATCTTTGTGTAGACGCCACTCCAACCGTGTAGAATACAAATATATGGCTTTGCAGATAATAAGAGAGAACAGTGGATAATATACAATACAACATTGTCAATAGGCTTGGCATTTCAGCCTTGTTTAAATGTTGAAATGCCAAGCCTGGTCGAGGGTTTGTCACCTGCTTGTCTCTATTGAAATGTTAATGCTTTGCCTAGAATATTCCACATTATGGCATTAAACTAGTCTATCTCCAGGGAGACAAGTGGGTGGCGTACAGGTCAGATTTGTGCAAGGTGATCCCGCTCGTGATTGAATAAATGCAAGATAGATGCACATAATAAGATATGTTTAACGCCATACAGTGGAATATTTTAGAAATTGTACACTGAACATGTCTACAACAGTCATAGCTCAACAATTGTCATATATTTAATGGTACAGCATATAACTTTTTGGAGCTTGTCATGAAAATAGAAAGTTAAAACCATACTTTAGAACATTCTCCATGGAGATAAATAAGTTTTATGCCATGCTGCGGAATATTATAGGCAAAGTATGAGTCAGGTTTGTGGGGATGCAAGGCCACTCATATGTTTTTCTTTGCAATAAACAGAATAAAAGTGAAAAAAAATTTTCACACAGTGGGCTGCAATTGATAAAAATCTAAACTGACAGAAGTAGTTGTCATGTTGTAAATACAGGCATTATAAAACATTAACACAAATGAGAGGGTGCCTATTTTTGCATGATGATTCCCGCGTTTCTTCACTGTTGTGGAATGTGATGACTGCGTGGTTGTAAAGTGGTTGACCCCCTGTACCATATTACTCATCCTTAAAACCAGACCCAGGATTAGTCACTATTGCCTCTGGAGCATATACACTAAGGGATCTGTTCTGTCCTTTAAAGGTTATGGTATCCAAATGCGACAAGTTGAGCTCACCATGTCCCCGGATGGGTTATTTTGATAAATAACTAGTAGCGAAATTATATAATATCTTCGTCTTACATATCAAGAGGATTAAGAGGCCCATAAGATCCTCAAAAACACATTTAAAGGCCTGGTTTAGCACATTTTGAATACATTGTTATAGGGATAATAAAATAATTATAATAATAATAATGATGATGAGACATTAATTTTATTACCCACTACTATCTGTGTCATTACATGTCGTAGAAATGTACTGTCTTAACTATAGCGATGCAACAGCAACATATTGGCAAAGTCTGAACCTGCTATGCCTTTAACCAATGTGGAATGTAACAAAGTAAAAGTAATAATGTTCTGTACTTAAGTAGAAATGTTTAAGTATCTGTACTTTACTTAAGTAAATTTTAAAGTAGATACTTTTTACTTTTACTCCACTACATTTTTCAGCAGGACTAAAAAGTGAAAGTATTTTTATTATTGTTTGAGAACTGCTGAAAAGACCAAGGGGTACATTTGTAATTTAGCAAATGAAAATATACAAATAAAAACAGTTAAAAAAAAAATTTTTTTAAATCAGTTGTTTCTGTTGAACAAACTTCAACACAAATCATCAAAATAAATAAGTTTGAAGCTTTATTAGATCTCAATCTCTGCATGCAATACTTACTTTTTACGCTTTAAGTACATTTTTTAAACAAGTCCTATAATACTTTTATCTATTTTTTATCTATTTTTTCACTTCTTACTCTACTGCTATTATCGCTTCACTGAGGATAAATGAAAAATAAAGTCTATTATTTATGCTTTGATTTGTGTGATTTTAATGTATTTCTTATTCTGTAAAGCACCTTGAATTACTGTACGAATTGTGCTACACATATAAACTTGCCTTGCCTATATTTTTTCAAGTATTCAACATATTGTCTCCATATAGTTCTTTTATGTATGTTCATAATGTCCTTAAATAACCCCATACAGTGATTTATATAAAAAGGCTATTCTCTATGCTAGCAGCAGCTGTTTTAAGGTTTCATTCACACCTGTGGAATCCAGCTCTCACCTGCAAAAGTCCACAGAACACCTGGATGAGGTTGGGTCACTGGGTTCTTCTGCTTTGACTGAAATATATGTGTCTACAATATGTCTGAGTTTAACAAAAGCACATGGGCTCAATACTCAATGCATTTATATATGGCGAAAATGTTTAAATGCCGACTGGGTGAAAACTATAATACTTAGATAAAAGATTAGTCCGAATAAATAATTACACATTCAAATGCATGGTGATAGTGAATAGGGAAATGAAAAAATACCAGAATCATGTAGAGCGGGTTAATGTGCACATTTTAAGACCAAAATGACGAGGTTCACTGCAGCAGTTACAGAGAAAGGGGCAACAGCTTCTCAATAGAAAGTGAACTGGAGCCAGATGGAGACGATGGAGCTGGAAGTGTGCCCATGATCACTTCCTAACTGGAACACGGCAACTAGCAGCAATGTCCATGTATATATACAGTCTATGAAAGCGACAATCTACCTGCACAGTGGTTATA
This sequence comes from Periophthalmus modestus, assembly GCA_019594935.1. Lineage (NCBI taxonomy): Eukaryota > Metazoa > Chordata > Actinopteri > Gobiiformes > Gobiidae > Periophthalmus > Periophthalmus modestus. Next base: position 27,529,031 of record JAIEZT010000084.1, read on the forward strand.
AAATTATGGCTAAAATGAAGTATGACTATAACAGCAAAAAAAAAAAACCCAACTAAAATGCCCATATCTTTTTTTAAGTCATTCCTGTTCTTGTTAAATTTAATCGTCTGCAGGAGGTTGCGGCTGCACATACAGAGATCATGAGAGAAGGGAGAGGATTATTCATCTCTCTGGAGCTGTGTCATCATCATCATCTGCGGAGTCACCCCACCCTCCAATCCCCACGGTCCCCATCCCACAGCCTCCCCTACACCCTATACCCTCACATCAGGGCTGGGTGGAGCAACCTCCAAGATGTACTTAAGTAATTTTACTTCGATGTACTAAGAATTACTCCAGGATGAGATTAAGTACAAGTGATCAAGGGGAAGAGTAAAAGCATGAAGTAGTGAGTAAGTGTTATAAGGTCTGATTTATAATGTAGTGCTTGGTGGATTGATGATGTAGTGGCACTTCCATGAACTATATTTGCTATACTATAAACACAGAAACAAATAAACAAATAAAAAGTATACTCAAGTAGAATGAAAAGGTATTTTGTGATAGAACTATTGTTTATGGGGTCCATATTTTCAGGAAATCGCCTCAGTACACTTGTGGTGCGTAGTGGTGCTTTTACATCATTACACACCAAAATGCTTGTGATGTCATGAAGCTGCAGTTTTCAAGTTTAGCTACCTTTAAGTTCAGCTACCTTTTACCTCTTGTTCAGTAGAGATAGGCATTTCCATGTCTGTAATCATCCAAATTATTCTTGTGAAGGTGTATGGCATTTAAAAAACACAGTGGAGCACTTCCTGTACTACCCCATGACATCACAAGGTGGAATGGAGTGTTTTCTATTTGAGAGTAGACAGGGTTTGTGTGTTTAACATGTGTGAATGTAACAAAACACAACTCAGAGTATGTTTTTGATAAGGAAACATGAGGAAACGACATTACAACATAGATCAGAAAATAGTGTAACATATGGATCCTTTAAACATTTATTTGAACCCTATCACAATGACGCCCTTTCAACAGCTTGTCGTCCATATGGGAAATCTCCCGTCTCTTCCAAATGCCACTCGATTTCTGTCAGTAAATGTAACTGAGTAAAAGTACCTTCTATGTCCCCACCTCTGGCTTACATCACCACATGCCACATCTGAGATACATGGAAACAATTACAGCAGCGGGATATGACCATGTGTGGGTGGGACAGAGCAATCGAAGGACTTTAATAAAGAATCAAAAGCTTGTGTGCTGTGGACACTGAGGGTTAAGCCACGAGGAAGACATTAAACAGGTCTGAGGACATTATATAGGCAACCTGCTCAAACAGAACTGACCAGAACATACAGCAGATCCATTAGAATATAGACATTTTTTATAGATTTAATCACAACTGTTGACCCTTCACTTTGAGTTAAGTTGGCTATTTGTCATGGAGAGTCAAATTAGCGTAGCATGAACAAAGTGGATTACGCATAAAACAGGTGGTCCTGGATAAGTGGTTCTGTAGGAAAGAATAAAAGATTGGATTTAAGCAATTACACATAAAACATTAGAGGAAAAGAGGTAAGTGGTTACAGATAACTGGATTTAGGCCAGTATAAAAAACTCCACCAAACTAATCTCAACAAGATGATTCTTACTCAGCTTGTGATTTCTCATTAGCACAACCAGGTCAAAAATAACCTACTATTTTAAGCGTCGTTGTTCAGTGATTGATTAGAGAGTGATCAATATAAATCCACAAGCTGGCAGTTCATTACCAACTTCGACCAGAGCTGAAGTGCTTTGGCGGCAGAACTCCACTCCACTCCTCCCCTCAAAATTGTAAAAAATGCTTATAAATTCATCAGTGTGAATAATTAGGATGCTAGGAATGTGCATATTAGTTTGGATTGAGGCAAGCAATTTAGACTTAACTAGTTCTGTTTTTCACATATTTAAAGCAGGCCTATTCTGCAAAATCCACTTTTCAGAGGTTTTAACCATGTTTTAATTGTTTCCCTTTCTCATTTACCTATCGACGTTGTATTTGAAGTGAATCGTGCATGTTTGAGGAATCTTTTATTGCTGATTTTCAAGACGCCATATTGCCAGTCAATCTCTGTTTTCACTGCCACCCATGTACGCCCACTGCTCTCTGCTTACTTTGTTCTCCAGATTTATTTTCTTTATCGATGATGCGTGCAGGATTTAGCAGTATCGAATGGTCTTTTTGGTAGAAATGAAAGAAAATACGCTACTTGCTGGTGTGATCTGCAGCTATCCTTTGGAGGAAGCAAAAAAACAACATCAACAACATAAAAACAACCAAAAACATTCAGATTCACCTGCTGGGACAGATGATAAAGCGTATCTATCTGTAACCTTGGACTGTTTTTCAGCACAAATTCCAGACTGTGGGAACACGTCTGTCTTCATAAATACCCTGGAGCTGAAATGCAGCAATGTTAAGTATCCGCAATTTCAACTGAAAGGAGCAAAAATCCTCGATAACAACATCATTCAAATCAATTTAAATACTTCCCACTGGACACATCATTTGGATTCTTTTAATGTCGGTTCAATTTTGTCACATTTTCCTCATCAGCTTCCACATGCCAATAGCTCGGGATTATGTCTCACTGCAACAATGTTACAGTTATAATTGCTTAAACCAAGGAAGATTTGAAATGCTAGCACACTCGAGTTATAAAGTGCATGGTTTTTCTATGTGCTTTGATCCAGCTGACAGCAAGCATGGTGTTTGATGATTTATGAGCCCAGTAGAAGTTATTACATTCTAGTCTTTAAATTTATAGCCTCTTTTGTTGAACATTGAAGTGAGTGGTTAGCGAAAACTGTTTTGTGCTGGTTTATTGTTAATATCTTTGTAAATACTGAGACTATTCGCATAAAACAAAAACTGGCATGAAGTTAAAGCTCTTCTCTGTTTGTACAAATGAATGAAGGAGAAATATTGTCTATAGTGACAGGATATCTTGATGTTTTATTGTTTTATTGTCTATATATTGTGTTATCTTTACATTTATTTTGACTTTTTATGTGAAGTTGTATTTAAATGCGCTCTATAATTAAAAATTAATTGAAGTGAAATAAGCAGGTTAGGCTTTCCACAGATCTGACCTATGACTTGGCCTGATGGCATCACCTTCTTGTCTCCATAGAGCTATAAAAGTGTCACAGTGTGTCTTTAATAATGTGCGTTTATTACTGACCTAAATTAATTACAGATACGGATAAGATTCAGCATTTGAAGATTACTTCTAACTCTCCCCGTATCTTCATTACAATCTCATGCCCCATCTGACTTTACACAACACAAACGCAACCACTTCCCGGTCTTCAAGTTAGCAGGAAAGTGTTTATAGCCTGTGAGGTTTCAGGAGGTCATATGAAGCATTGCACAAGTGACATTAAACCGTTTTTCTTCCATTTCCTCTATTGAATGACAATTTCACCACAACTTGACAACCATAGGTGGGCCCATCCAAGAAACAGGGTGCGTCCTCCTTGGCGAGTCCACTCATTTTTGTTACCAGCAGCAACCAGTGTACTAATATTTATCTAAAAAGACTCCACTGTTATGGGTAGTTCTTTTGGAATAGCGTTTAGTTAATACACAATGTGCTGTTTGTGTGTGAACAAGCCTGATGGGCCTTGTCTTGTAAAAGGGAAATTCTGCTTTTACTGCTGCTGTACCTAAGCAGGACACATTAAAGGTGCGTGCCAAAGCGCTAATAGAAACCAGACGTACGAATGATGACGCGATTTCACTGCATGACGCCAGGGGGACGCTGTGGGAGACATGGACGAACAGAGGAGGCTGAACAAGAAGCAAATGTCCAGTGACAGATAGACTTGGAATGATGGTTCACACATCACTACTGAGTTACATTTCATGGGCAGTATAAATGATGGTCATGGCATTATATTATGGGTGACAGTAACTCGGTATCTCAAGGTTTGAATCCCGCTCTCGACATAAACATCATTTGTGGAGTGCTCAGATCCACTGACCTACAGGTTGTGGTGTGATTCCAGCTCCCACAGATGAATGCTGTTGTTGTGTCCTTGGGCAAGACACTTACCCCACCTCGCCCCTAGTGTCTGTGTACACTGGTGCATGAATGTGTGTGTGAATGGGTGAGTGGTTCCTTGATGTAATGCACTTTGAGCTCCTTGAAGGTAGAAAAGCGCTATATAAAAATGTGACCATTTGCCATATTATGCATCATATCGGAGTAAAATAGGCATAATAGCCTTTCTGATTACATGGCCACATGCAGTTGTCGCTATTCGGTTCAAGAACTTGCCCTTCTGGATTGAATTTTAATATAATGTGGAATAGAGCAGTGGTTACTAATCTTTTTACCTTGAAGCCCGTCATGCGGGTACAAGAGAGTTGCCAGACCCTACCACTCAGCTCAAAACTGCGACCCTCACAAATGTATGATGATAAAAAATGTATTCCTAACCATTTATTTTAGAAATAACAGCCCTTTTCTTTATTTCTGTTCGTACCTCTTTTTCAAACATATTAGTGGTATCTACCCTTAGATTTGCAAAAAGAACCAAAAAAAAACAATGTTTCTGATGAACTGACCCTCACACCCGACAAAGCTTTGGGTAGACCCCTGCAATCTCTGCCCCAGGTTGGGAGCCACTGCAATAAAGCTTCTTAATATGAATAAAAATAGAGATATAAGGAAGCATTAAAGACTTGAACATACTTTATATCAAGAAACCATTCACTGAACCACACAGAAGTAAACACCAGTACATAGACATAGGAGCAAGAGGTTAAACATGAAGTTGACCACAGATTTAATGGAGCCATAATACAGAAATCCCCTAGATTATCACAAAAAAAATGATGTGTTGAAATCTGGAGTGAAACATCGGTGAAAAATCTAATGTTGTTTTACAGGAAATGCGCATCTCGAATGGGAAGAGAGTGGGAAGAATGAGAGGCATTGTGTAATTATGGACCACATCAAATGACTCAATATAATTTCGTGAATCAGATGTTCAAACCAGCAGACCCCTAACCTTATTTTAGTCATGTGTCCCACTCTGCCCTGGGTACCAAAGCACTACACACTGTAAAAAAGGAATATAGGAAATGGGTTCACTTGAATTCAGAATATCAGAGTATTTATCCTCCTTTAGTTCTTGGTTGGAGGTAGCAAAACGTAATCCTATTTACAATCTAATTTGATCTAATTTAATTCTGGGATAGTCGTACAGTTTTTAATCAAATTTTAAATCTTGTGGTCATTGGAAAGCCACATCTTTTCTTAAGTGATTCTTGTAGAAACACTGATCTAGATCGTCTTACTTGTACATATTTTGTAAGATTTCTGACTGGTTTCAAGCTGTAATAAAAGCGGGTAAACCTGGACTAAACCAAGGCTAGACAATGAACAAAATTCCTGTTTTCACCTACCCCCTATCTCCGCCCTCTGCTATATACTCCTGGTTATACGTGTAGGGTTAAAAAATGTTACATAGCAATCAAAATGTGAATGAAAATCTGCGGTTTGCAGGTCTAAAATAACACTATGAAAAGTTCAGATAGTTTTAAACAGGAGATCAATGAACCTGTGGCTATTATTACACATTTTTAGGAAAATATGACGGTTTACAAAGAACAACATGTAAATAAAAAACATAATATGCCTCTTTAGCTCTTCACTATATGACTTTTTGCAGTGTGCTTCTCTAATAAACGTTCCTCAGATTTACACTTCCATATTTAGTCGCACGGCTGAGTCACAAGGCGTCCACCAGCTCTCCTAAGGGAACGTATTAGCCAGAATGAATCAGGCTTGTAGTGCTAGCCTCCAGTCTGGGTGCTGTTTCTGGTTCAGATTGAGACATATTGTCCTGAATACTTTCCAGAGAAGTGAGACATTTCGACTCCAGGTGGCAAAGATGATTAAACTTCCTAAGCTTGTCACTTCCTCATTGAGTCTGCTAATAGAATAATAGCTGTTATTTGTTGGCAGGAAGGGGAGAAAAAAAAAAAGGTTTGTCAGCAAATTCACTGTAAGCCTGAGGGGAAATCGCCTATAAACATGCCCTGTGTTTTACGAGTTTAAATACTGTACAGTATATAGAGAAAGTATTGTTAAATAGACTAATTAGCAGTAGGTTTGCAGTATTTCATAGATTCCTTCAAATTATCTAGCAACTAAGGACAGTTTTATTACAAGCCCAGAACAAAAATCTTAAATTGAAAATATACTGTATAGGCCTATGAAATGGACAGTCTTGGTCTAATGGTATAGCAGAATTTATAGTTGTTTTGTCTATATAAAAAATAAGTGGAGTTTGTTGTTAAATATATATTGGGCTTTCCCTCCTTAAGGGCAGACATCAGTGTGTAGGTGGTCTTTGTACAGTAGCTCTCCAAAGCAACGTGAGGCATTTACATGTGTGGTCAGTACAAGTGAAAACAGTTATGACACTTAAAAAACTTAAAATGAAAATAGATTTTAATCAGAACAAACTTTATTGAATGTTGAAGCTCATATAATGATTGATAAAAAATGTTATTAGCTATATGGGACATGAATTATAATGTAACGAAGTAAAAGTAGTAAAGGTAACTGTATGTTAAGTAAATACTTTTTACTTTTACTTCACTACCTTTGAGAGCAGGTATCTGTACTTTCTACATTTTTGAACTGGACTGAAAGTAAAAGTATCTATTGTGTAATACTGTTTGAGATCTGCTGAAAAGTCTGAGGGTTTATCTTTATCAACTCCAGAATTTGAGCAAACAAAAATATAAGCTTTGACGCCTTATTAGATCTAAAAATCAGCTTTTAAATAGTTAACTTTTTACTCTTTAAGTACATTTTAAAACAGGTGCTTTAATACTTTTACTTAAGTAGATTTTTTTCGAGTTTTCTTTATCTGGTATCTATATTTTTCCTTAAGTAACAAAATCAAAAACTTCTTCCACCACTGGTTATAATACCATTTTCAGATTTTATTGAAGCCCCACTTCTATTATGTACAGTATAAGCCTAATGTATTTTAAACATATAACACGTTTTATATAGGCCTATTAAGTGTGCCTGTTTTTTGAGCTATTATATCAAATTATAAAGTGTGGCTACTGTCCACTCCTCAATCAGCTACTCTCTTCATAATCATACCCCCTACTGTTGTGTAACTTATTTGACTGTACGACTTATAGAAGAGTCTATTGTGAGTTGAATACACTCACGCCTGAATACACTATACGTAAAGTGATGTTTGTGTTTTAACAGTCCATAACAGCACTCACTTGAACATGACCTTTGATAATTGATGTTAAATAATAATATGGGGAAATTCTTTGTAGCCTTTGAAGAGCTGAACCACAACAACATTCCTCAAGACAAATGCAGGAAGAATGGGATTATTAGCACAACACGGGGCTGTGGCTGTGCACATCATGGCCTCTCCTAGTGCCAGTGAACACACCACGCCGAGGTCCACTGATCACAGGGACGGGCACAGGGTTACGCAGAGGTGAAGGAAGAAATTTCTTATACCATTGGCAAAAAAAGACTGAAATTGAAAAGAAAGTATAGGCTGCGTCCATACACATCACATAAAAACTGTGACAAAATTTGGACTAAACCTGGAAGAGACCAGGACAAGACCAGGACCAAACTCAGTCTACATCATGCCTAAAGTGGGGCCCAACCAGGACCATATTAAAAACTCTGGAAGGTCTCATTATAAATCAACTAATCTGGGTCCATAACATAAATCAGTCTAAACTACTTCAATTAAAACTAATTTTCTGAGCTCAAGGCATTTGAAGTAACTTTCATATTCATATATTTCATGGCTTTACACAGGGTTACACAGAGGTGAGTGCAGGGGAGTGAGACTGGAGGAGTGAGGGGAGACTCTGTGCACTTGCACCGTGTACTGATAAAGCGTTGGTGAGGATTCAGGCCATGCTGTTTGAATTATTGCGGCTGGGAGATGGTACACTGTGTAACGTATTTTACAACTAGGGATGTAGGAATCACGAGCACGACAAGGAGAAGACATTACAGGCTTGGAAAAGGAACAGTTAAGATAAGCAATGTGTCCTCTTAAAGGTCCTATATTACATAAAAAAAAAAATACTCTTGTGAGTTTTAAGCCATGTTATAATGCTGTTACCTCTTCAAAAACATACCCGGAGTTGTGTTTTGTTTCACTTACACATGTTTGAGTAACACTTTAACATTAGTCTGTCTACATCTCCAAAGCTCAAAATGCTCAGTTGCACGTTGTGATGCCATAAAGTGGTAGTTTTAACAGTTACATTTTACCTTCAGTTCCATAGGGATTTTCAGTTCCAGGGCTGAAATTATCTGAATGAGTCTAGTGGAAGCACTTCCTGTATTACCACACAAGGTGGAACAGAGTGTTGTGCCTAAATATGCAGGATTTGAGTGTTAAACATGTGTGAATGAAACAAAACACTACCCTGGGTATGTTTGTGATGAGGAAACATAGTACGTGCCCTTTAAAGACAATAGTAATGATATATAATTGATTATATGCTATATAAAGTGGCCTCTTGCCTAGTACCCGATAGAGAGGGCTCTGCAGAGTCTTGGTTAAAACTGTCTCAGCAGCACAACAGCTCTCTGTAGTTCATGGTCACTATCACCAATCCTTCTGCTCTATGAACTTTTCACAGTCGTGCTAAAATGAATACATTTTGTGAACAGCGAGTTACAAATGAAGTGAACAGGTCACCAGAGGGCACGTCTTTGTTTTTGTGTCTTGCTAACTTTAATTAAAACATATAAACTAATATTTTAAAGGGCCCATATTACACTATTTTCTGTTTCCTCATCACAAACACACCTGGAGTTGTGTTTTGTTTCATTCACACATGTTTCACACACAAACCCTGCACACTGAGGCTGTTGACAGTTCTTCTCTCAAACACAAAACACTCTGTTCCACCTTGTGATGTCATATGATAATACAGGACATGCTCCACTGTGTTTTTAAACTCCATACACCTTCGCTAGAACCATTAGGGTAATTTCAGCTCTGGAATTGCCAGTCTGTACTGAACAAAAGGTAAAAGATGTCTGTTAACATGAAAACTACCACTTCATGACATCACAAAGTGGAACAGAGCACTTTGGAGACTAATAATGCAGGATTATTCAAACAAGCGTGGATGAGGCAAAACACAACTCCAGGTATGTTTTTGAGGAGCATTCTTTAAGTACCCAAATGTTTTTATATGTGGATTATTTCAGTATTTGGCCTTATTTGAATTAGCTATTTATTATTATTCAAAATTAAAGTTAGCATTAGCACTGAGACAAAAGACCTAAACCCTGAAGAAAGAATAATATGGGCACTATTAATAACTTTCCATTCACCCAGATGTCCCAAGATATAATAAGAATGGTGAAACATATACCATACCACCATAAATGTATATGTTTGATGTATTATTTGAAAAACACTGAGTATTTGACATCTGCATATGGTATATATTTGAAGGATCATGTCATTGGACAAATAAACCACAAGAAATGGTCTGAAGATGTTCCCAGACAACAGGTGGACATGAATGTAGGTTTGTGGGGCATGTCTTTGGGATTATAAGCAGGAACTTGAGTCGGATTTCAACATAAGGAAAAGCAGTGCACCCATGGTCCTTTCATTAGAGGACACTAAAGTTCCCCCTGTGATGTTTGCTGATGTTCTCATGTGGTTTGTTTAGGAGGTAACTTTATCCAGACACAGGACAGGGCTCTGTGCCAAATCTGAGAGAGTTTGAACCCCTGCATGAACTGAAACTAAGATTATCCGCTCACTATCAAGGCCAGTAATCCTAAATAAGTTCTCAGGATTTCTTTTAAAAATTTTTTAAAAGTACTCCTAAAACAGCTATGCCAAACTAAAACCACATACAAAACAGCATTTGAATTGTTTTGGCCATATGTCATCCTCCTTCTAACCATCTGTGTGAATTTCATCTGCTGAAATGACATTTTTTCATGACCTAACCCTTGAAAGTTATGTGGACTCCCAATTTTCTGGTGCCTTCACTACTATAACTACTACTACTACTACTATTCCTACTACTAATGCCACTTGTGCCGTTGTTCAAACATACATAAATTAATAAAATAAAGCTGCAAGTGGCAATGAAGGCCTTTGCAACTGGCCCTACTCTGCAAACACATAACACTGATAAATAAATTGGTAAATTTTCCCATGTTGTATGGAGCTTTTCCACCTTCAAGGCTCTCAAAGCGCTTTACATCAAGGAACCACTCACCCATTCACACACGCATTCATACAGTGATGGGCAAAGTGGGCTAAGTGTCTTGCCCAAGGACACAACAACAGCATTAATTTGTGGGAGCTGGAGTTGCACCGCCAACCTGTGGGTCAACGGATCTGACCAGTCAACCAATGATGATTATGTCGAGAGCGGGATTTGAACTGCCAACCTTCAGATCAAATTATTACTGTCTTGTACCTTATCTATTTTTTTCTTTGGGGCTACCATGTGTTACAGTCTGTTAGGCATTTGCCCACGAAACGGAGGGTAACTGGTTCACTTAGTAATAATTGGATAATTGGCGGAATGTGTCAGTAAAATTAAAAAGAGTAGACGTATCATTATTATATATATCACATTGTATCTGAGCTTTTTGTCTAATTTTATGCCTTATCGTGCCTGCTGCTGTAACCGTCCGACAGATAGCCCCCTGTACTGTATGTTGAAATAGCCTCGTGTGTTCCCAGTGCTGATAGTCTAATGCACTCTTCATAAGCTCCAGTGGCTTCTATAAAAGGCGCCTGTTGAAGACACCTCAGCTCTCAAAAGCACTCACATCAACATGGACTTATAAGGACGATGAGACCGGACCAGAGACGCGACAATGTCTGAGCAGGTACAGTAAGTACAGTCACCATTGTGTTTATAAGAGCGGATGTATCCAAAAGAGGGATTCATAAATAATTCATATAAAGGACCACCTCAGGACTAGAACTAAACCTGCTCTGGTCCTGGTTGATTAATTGACAAACTCCAAATGGATATAAAACAGAACTAAACCAATATTAGGATTAATATGTCTAAACTAACTAGTCTAAACCATGCAAGGCTAAATCAAACGTACTAAACAAGGGCTAAATAAGTAATAAACCGGGTGTAAAAGAAGATTTAAATACAAATTAGGATTAAAATGTCTAAACTAGGACTACATAAGGACAACTATTCTAAACCAGGTCTAAACCAGAGTAAACCAGGAAATAACCAAGGCAAAATCATGTCTAAACCAGAAGTAAATCAGGAAAAAAAAAAATCCCATGGCTTGTTTGGCACTGTACTTTTTATAGTTAACAAAATCTCAAACAGGACTTAGCAAGTAATAAACAAGGCCTAAAATACAGGTGCAAATTAGGTCTAAACTTGGACTAATGTTGGTCTGAACCAGGTCTAAACCAGAACAAAAACATGATTATACCAAGTCTAAAACGGGACCAGTAATCTATATGCTATTATTGCTTTAAAATGAACATAAAAAATAAACAGAGCAGTTACTGGAAAATAGGGCTAAATAATGACAAATGTGGATGTACCCGACAGGAAGGAAGTTATGAAAGCCCAGCTCAGTCCTCCAGGAAGCAACGGTCGTCTTGAGTTTGTCACTAGAATAATGTTTATGAAGATTCATAGCAACATACAGAGACTGGAGACGAGCCGCATGCTGTGTTGTCCATATGTCAGAGCAGGGGATGTACTAAAGGCATATGGTGGCTTTAAGTGTATGTTTGTGACGTTATTTGTGGTTTTAAGATAATGCAGGAAGATAAGCCTATTTTTATAACTCATATTGACTCATGTTGATCTGAATTTGATAAAAATACATTTGGTGCCACAGTGGTAGAGAAGTAACACACTAGCTTCATAGTAAGAAGGTTTCAGGTTCAACTCCCAGGCCTCTCTGTATGGCGTTTGCATGTTTCTCCCTGTCTCTGGGTAGGTTTCTTTCAAGCACTCCGGTTTCTCCCACCAAACCGAAACATGCACCATACGTAAAATACTTCACCCAACTCAAATGCAGAGGACAAATTGCCCTATAAAGTATACCTTAATCTTAAATACAACCACTGATAAGGATGTTCTTCTGCTTAAACCTTTTGGCTTGTAGGGTGTAGGTTTTACACAGGACAGCAGTCAGTGAGGAGTGTAAGTGAAAACATGCTCATTTTATGCTGGATCCCCTTCCAATGCAACGTCTATTGATAAGGACCGGCATGTAATTTTTGAGCTAATTACACAGAACTTGAAGATATGAAATGCAAGTCTTCATACTGTTGTTTTTACAATACATCATCATGTGTTACAATATTGGTTAATGATTGAACTATACGGAGCAGGAAATATATGCTATGCTACTTACCTGGAGTGATAAACTTATAAAAATCTAGAAGGTAACTAACTCACATTTTTCCAAAGCTTATTTTAAGAGTTTATGCCTGATATCTGAAAGGAGGAGCTAACTACACTGAAACTAACGCACCCATTTGTTTCAAGTTTCCTAGCCAACAAACAGAAACTTTAAACAAATAGGTGTGTTAGTTTTTTCAGAATAGATTTTGTCTTTAACTATGGATCATAACTGTTTCATAGAGCTTATTCATTTTATATTCCCATCATTGCTTCATTGGACTGTTGTTTCATTTGGGCACTTCCTATACTGTCCTTAGCTACAACAACACCACAAAGCAGACTCTATTTAAAGAGACTTCGGCTGCTAATCTGCGCAGATCTAACACAAATAGAAGTGCTTATGCCGGCCCCGTTTCCATGTAACAATAACAAGACGATAAATAGACCTGTTTATGTTTGTGTCTGTCTTTACATAGAAGAGCAGGGCTATCTACAGATTATCCTTCATTTAGTGGCTCTGCTTATCACGGGAAGAAGGGAGCGTCTCTTTCCACATTCATTATAATATCCAGTGTGTAGTGAGAGAGGCAGAGAGAGGGGAGAAGAGAGAGACAGAAGGTGGAGAGGGGGGGAGTGAGGGAGAGAGAAAGAGGAGAGAAGAGAGAGGTGAAAGAAAAGAGAGAAGAGAAAGATGAGAGAGGCGAAAGAAGAGAGGTGAAAGGAGAGAGAGAAGAGAAAGTAGAGAGAGTTGAAAGAAGAGAGAAGAGAAGGTAGAGAGAGGTGAAAGGAGAGAGAGGAGAAAGAAAGAAAGTAGAGAGAGGTGAAAGGAGAGAGAAGAGAAAGTAGAGAGAGGTGGAAGAAGGGAGAGAGAGATGAAAGAAGAGAAAGGTGACAGAAGAGAGAGAAGAGAAAGGAGAGAGAGAGAAGAAAGTAGAGAGAGGTGAAAGAAGAGAGGGGTAAAAAGGAGAGAAGAGAAAGTACGAAGGGGTGAAAGGAGAGATGTGAAAAGAAGAGAGAGGTAAAAGAAGAGAGAGAGGTGAAAGAAGAAAGAGGTAAAAGAAGAGAGAGATACAAAAGAAAAGAGAGGTGAAAAAGAGAGAAGAGAAAGTACAGAGGTGAAATGAGAGATGTGAAAAGAAGAGAGAGGTAAAAGAAGAGAGAGAGAGGTGAAAGAAGAAAGGGGTGAAAGAAGAGAGAGATAAAAAAGAAGAGAGAGGTGAAAAAGAGAAAGTACAAAGAGGTGAAAGGAGAGATACGAAAGGAAAGAGAGAGGTGAAAGAAGAGAGAGATAAGAAAGAAGAGAGAGAGGTGAAAGAAAACAGAGGTGAAAGAAGAGAGAGAAAGTAAACAGAGAGAAGAAATTAGAGAGATGGAGGTAAAGGAAGAGACAGATAGGAGAAAAAGAAAAGGAAACAGATGAGAGAAGTAGAGAAAGGTGCAGATATATCTATATGATGAATAGAGAGTATCAATGATATAGAAGGAAAGAAAGAGAATGAAGTAAGAAGGAAGTTTAAGACAGGGTAGAGTGAAGAAAGAGAGATGAGAGTAGCAGGAAGAGTAGGAAGATGAGTGTAGAAAAAATAGAATTAAAGAGGGAGTTAGTGTGTGGGTGGGAAGACAGTGAGAGACAGTGAGAGATGGACAGAGAGGAGTGGGTGAGACAGAGAGTGAGTGAGAGACTAAGATGAACAGAGGAGAGAGAGAGAGACAGAAGAAAACGAGGTGGGAGTAGTGGAAAGAAAGGGAGGATGAGTGAAGAAATAGGACAAAAAGAGAAATAAAGAGGGTGTTAGCCACTGTGAGAATGAGAGAGAACAAGAGTGAGAGAGTATATGGAGAAAATAGAGGGAGAGAGGGTGAGAGAAAAGAAAGATGGGAGCAAAAGAGAGACAGATAGAAAGGAGTGCTAAAGAAAGGAGAGAGAAAGAAAGGAGGGTGTGAGAAAACAGCAGTGAACTGGAGGGAATGTGTGAATAATTACATGTGAGTATTGTGAGTACATTTAGGTATGAAACAATAGCTCCAGGCTGATCTCACACGGCCTCTCCTGGTGCACCGCTAACACATTAAATCTACAGGGGTCAGAGCAACTACAATTCACGCTTAGTTTTACTTTACAGTTTTGACCTTTCCGAACGTTTAAATCTTGGTGGAAATAAAAACCTTTCAAATTAAAAGGTACACTATGTAACTTTTCTGGTAAGAGGTTTGCCACCTGCTTGTCCCCATGGAGATGTTAATGATGTCCTCTAACAATGAGCAGGATCACCGTTCCATAGATCTGACCTATGACTTGTTTCAGCCACTCATTTCCATAGAGATAGGTACGATTAATACCGTACTGTGTAACCCCAAAAACTGCTTCACCCAAAGGACAAAACCCCGAGCCACAAACAAAGTGATATAGTCAACTCTATTCAGTGTAGTGAAGAGTGCAGTGAGCGTTACATTGGAGAAACTAAACAGCTACTCAGCAAAAAACTGAGGAAAGTATGAATGGGTGCAATTCTTGGAATTCTTGGTTCAGACCAGGGGTGGGCAAACCTTTTGACACACAGGCCACAATGGTTTCTAAAATTTGACAGAGGGGCCGGGTCAGGATATATATATATTACAATAGAGATTTGACCTGTAACATGTAGCAAAGCATGAATATGCAAGGCTCATTGTACAAATTGTTTTCCAAATGCATTAATTAAATATAAATACTTTTATTAAATTTCAATTAAATAAACACAGCAGAAAAACTTTGAACAAGGTTTATCCTTATCTATTTTAATATAATATGTCCACGTTCAGCGTGCCGAATTAATAAGCTCAAAGGGCCGTGTGTGGCCCCCAGGCCGTAGCTTGCCCATATCTGGTTAAGACTGTAGTTGTAATTTAATCACTGTAATGTTGTGTAAAAAAACAAAAACAAAACACTGAACCATTGATTTAATCCTAATAGTACAATTAACCTATGCTAATCAAAACCAACTCAAAACCTACTAATGCATGGATTTATTTTACACTACCCTCTGACATTTTACTGCTGCATTCCTGCAGAGCCAGGCCTGGTGGTGGGACCCCCCCACAGCACGCCTCTGCCCACAGGGGAACACAGGAGGTGGGCTGGGGTTGGGGAGGTCAGGGGGGTCTCACCATTTCTCTCCCAGACAAATAGGCCATCCACATAAAACGTGACACCCCAAGTATGAGAACACCACAGTGGACGACAAGCTGCCTGTGGTGCTATAGATTTCTGTTAACACATTCCTGTTCACTTTGAAGGACTTTTGACCTGCTAAACATGCAATAAGGAATCACTGCATTGTCTTAGGGTTAGGGTCAGGAAAGGTGAGAAGATTGGAGAGCTTTAGAATTGATTTGGTCAGACAGGGAAAAAATTCTGCTCATTCAACTTTCCAACAGTGCAAAAAAGTCAAGATTTAAAGGGCCCATATTATACTATTTTCTGATCTAAGTTATAATGTTATTTCTTCATCACAAGCATACCCGTCATTCAAACATTCTGTTCCACCTTGTGATGTCATGTGGTGTTACAGGAAGTGCTCCACTGTGTTTTTAAACTCCATACACCTTCACTAGAGTCATTTGGAGGACTTCAGCCTAGAATTGAAGGTAAAAGGTACCTATTAACTTGAAAACTACCACTTCATAACATCACAAGGTGGAACAGAGCTTTGGAGATGATAAAGCAGCATTACTCAAACATGTGTGAACGAAACAACAAACACTCCAGGTCTGTTTTTGAGGAGGTAACAACATTATAACACAGCTTAAAACTCACACGAGTCAGTTTTGTGTAATAAAGGACCTCACTGGGAATGCAAAATCTATGACGTTACATTTTAAAAGATTGACCAAATGCAGACTCATAGCTGGAACTGAAATAACTGCTTTGTATGTTTTCTTTACATGTAGTAAAACGAAACTCCCTCGCGCTTTCTCACTTTTTTTTCATGCCTTCATGCATTATTTACAGTGTTTGGATTGACCTTCAGGGATGAGGAGGTCAGTCCCTTCCATTCTCTCTTATATAATCTCAGGTCCTGCCCACAGAACGCAGATCTTGACCAATCAGATTCCAGTTTGAGAACAGTCACATGCCAATCAATAAATGTTTTCTTAACACCAAGCAAAATGTAACCTAAATTGTCTACGCTTAAAAAAACAACTTAACCCAAACTTCAATATTAAAGCTGCAGGCAATTTTTATTAAACTTACCTATCTCCATGAAGACAAATAGTTCGTGCCACTAGGCCAAGTTATATGTCAACATATTTTTACCAGTAGAAAAACAGATATGATAGATAAGACTTTAAATGTGACGACAGCCCACCTCTGCTTACTCGCCTCATCGACCTCATTCTTTGGTTCATGCTTTGACCTCTCTTTAAGTGTTTTATGTTTCCTGTTACAAACTTGTGTGTAGGCCTACGGCTCGACAGGGAGGGGGCTCGCTGTTGTAAAGACAGGTGGGTGCAGGATGCTATTTAAAGACGCTAAACCGTGTAGTTAAAACGTACGATGGGCTTAATGGACTTGTACGCTTCGCCCCCAGGAGCTTGTGCACTGCTGATTTTATGACTTCACTTTCCTCAGTCCTGATTAACAGATGTGTATTAAACAGGACTATAGCTTCCAGACACGTCATAGTCAGGAAGGCAACTCAATGTGTGGACGGTGTAAACACAAAATGTGGTGTGATATTAAGATATTTTACTTTATGGTATAGACATTTTATGCAGAAATCCTGTATGATCAACATTAAACCTATGCTAGTTTCTCAGGTGGCTTGTTTCTTCTTCATGCAAGCATTCATACATCAGTGTACGCAGACAGCAGGGGCGAGGTGGGTCAAGTGTCTTGCCCAAGGACACAACGGCAGCATTCATCTGTGGGAGCTGGAATCACCCCCAACCTGTGAGTCGGTGCCTCTCACCACTCTGCCAATGATGTTTTTTTTTTTATGTCGGGAGCGGGATTCGAACTGTCAACCTTTGGATCAGTGGACAAATGCTCTACCAACTAAGCTACTGTAAATAAAAAAATATCATAGATTCTGTTAATATTAAGCTAACTGCTGTACCAAGGACTCCTTCAGTTCAGTTTTCGTTATCTGTATGGCCTACATTTTCAGAGGGTATAATACTCCCTACAATGGAAGCATGACCAGAACTGAATGGACAATGTGTGTAAGGGAGACAAATTCAAATGTATTAAAGACTTCAGCAACTTCAGAGAGCAAATGAGAGGGGGAGACAACTACAATATGGTCAAAAGCTCTGAAAAGTCCATTTTGTGGTCTCCTTTAACCATACACTACTGTCATTTCAAGCCCAGCCCAAATATTCATGTTAACATTTAAGAGAAATTAAAATGCGACTCAAAAAACTGATGAATCTTTTGGCACTAAATAAATAACTGTTTTTTTATTAGCAGCTCTGCACTCGTGACTCAACAAAACCCCATTGTTTTAAAGACACAAGGAAAAGTTGCTATAAAAACGTGATTATTAGGTCTGACATCTGTGTATTTTTAAAACAGCAATAATAAAAGAAAGTAAGTTGGACGTGTGTATCCCTTGGGCTTATGCACTTAATCATATTGGACAGGTTTAACTAGGCCACTCTGTTTACAATGCTCCTTCTTTACAGTAAACCTTACAAGAATAACATGTACACGAGTGTTGACCATTGCCTTGTATGGGTCTTTAAGTTTGAACAATCCCATGATTCATTGTGGCACTCTGTTGCTAAGAGCTGAGTTAAAAACAATGGACTGTCCACTCAGCAGAAGGACTTTGCAATGACAAATCCAGCTACCAGCGTTACCTCACTTCCTCAAAGTACACAAGTGTGGGTAAGTATGCTCAAATAGTGTAGTGTTACTTTATTATAGTTATTATATAATTATTTTTAGGTAAAGGTGCACTGTGTAACTTTTCTGGTACAGGATTTGCCACCTGCTTGTCTCTGTTATAGCTTTACCTCCCACAATATGACATGAAATCTTGCATTTATTCAATTACAGATGTTATTATTACTAAAAAAAAGTCTTTGGAGAACATGTATTATCGTGCGTGAGCTTGCCTCTCCTCAGATCTGACTTGTAACTTGGACAGTGGTGGGAGGTAATGAAGTACAAGTAATAAAATACTACACTTAAGCAACATTTTTAGGTGTAGTTTACTTAAGTAGATTTTACAGTGGATACTTTTTACTTTCTTCTCCACTACATTTTTGAACTGACCTGAAAGTAAAAAGTACTTTTCATGTGATCTGAGGGGTTATTTTTACCATGTTCGTGGTAACATTCTGACTAAAGTATTCAAGTTCTCGTTTCGGCTTAAGCAAACAAAAATAAATACACAAAATTCATGAGAAAAAGTAAAAGTTGCTTGCATATTGCTGCTGTTGACCAAAATATGTATCATTTTTAATCAATATCACTAAATTTAACACTACAGTACATTTTAAATGGGTACTTAAATACTTTTACTGACTACTATTACGTGAGTAACTTTTTGCCTCTGTATCTGTACTTTTACTTAAGTAACAAAACTGAGTACTTCCTCCACCACTGAACTTGGATTGGTAGTGTCACCTACTTGACTCCATAGAGACAGATACGGTTTAGTGAAAATAAACATGAATTACTATCTTTTTCAAATATTCGAAGTTCACTTTTGCGTATTTTAGGTTCGGTACACGAACAGCCAAAACATATTATTACTAAAAGCAATATTAATATAAGCAATAAGTCCAAGTGTTAAAACTGCTCTTACAAGGTACAACTGACTGAAAAATATAAAGTACATTTAAATGTATATAAAATTACCTCATTACCTCTGACATGGGTAATGCAGCAGACAGGAAAGAGACGGAGCCAAGGAAGTGAATGAAAGTTGCGTCTCAAACTGGGGTGCGGGTCCAGGAAGTGCACTATAGGCTTTTACACTGGAGGAATTTCCTGCTCTCAGATGAGTATCGCTGCACAGTTGTAGAGCGATAGAAAGAAAGGCAAGAGGAAGAGGGAGGTAGAGTGATAGAAAGAGAGGGAGGAGGAGGAGGGAGAGGAAATGTGCTGGGTTCGTGACAGGTTCCAGGCTTAAATACTGAGAGAGCGCTAAGCCATAGAAGCCCGTTCTTATCAAAGACTGTATGGGTGTGGAAGGAAACTAGTCTAAGTACAAGACATTTATTTTAGTCATTTTTGAAACAATAACAGTTGTATTGGCAGTATTAAGAGCTTCATAGTAGTAGGTAATTAAAGGAGAAATACCTGTCGTAGTAGTGGAAAGTAAAATGTACTTTTCACTGCTACTATAGATAGGCCTATGTTTTTCTATTAAAATACTAAATAGACAGCGCACTTTGCATTTAATCAAAAATATGTAACCTCGTTTAGGGTTGTGAATCTCTCTGAGTGAGTCTGAGTATACAGCAGATTAAGTAAAAGTAGTAGAAAAAGTATAATTTTAGTACTAGGTTGTTAGAAATGTCGGGGTATGGACTGACGAAACCGAGGTGCCAAATCTGTGCGATCAGTTCCACCAAACACTAGCAAGGTGAGTGAAGTGTCTTGCTCAAGGACACAACAACAGCATGCACTGCTCTAAACTGGAATCAATCCTTGCTTTGAAGTCTTCCCATGGAGATAAACAGTCTCAAATATTTC
This sequence comes from Periophthalmus modestus, assembly GCA_019594935.1. Lineage (NCBI taxonomy): Eukaryota > Metazoa > Chordata > Actinopteri > Gobiiformes > Gobiidae > Periophthalmus > Periophthalmus modestus. Next base: position 27,549,154 of record JAIEZT010000084.1, read on the forward strand.
CCTAATACTAAGCGTTTGCCCACTTATGCAAAGGTTGTTGGTTCAATCCAAACTCCAACTAGTACATACTGCTGTTGTGTTCTTAGGCATGACACTTCAGTCGCCTTGTGTCCATTGCCTAGTCAATGGATGGAAATAAGACTATGGCTCCACTCTGGTGTGCTTATGTGAATATCTCATGTAGTCTACTGTATATTTGTAAATGACAATAGCCCTAATTAACAAATAATAACTGTGGTTGGGAACAGCATCTGACATATAAACTGCAATCATTCTCAGTCCCTCACATCTAAAACAGGACAAGAGACAGGACAACACAAACGACAAACAAACAAAAAAACAAACAACCCCCCCCCCCCCCCCCCCCCCAAAAAAAAAATATATATATATATATGTTGTCTTCTATGTTATAATGTTGTTTCCTCATCACAAACATACTGAGTTGTGTTTTGTTTCATGAGTCTTGAGTCATCCAACTCTAATACATGTTTGATATGTTCTTGCGGGCCCAATATAATTATATCGAGGGCCAAATTTGGCCCACGGGCCTGAGTCTGACATGTCTGGCTTAAAGGATCTTTAAACCCAGCAGCATATTTTAATATAATACATTTTTGCTAAAGCAGCTGTTTCATTATTTTTTTTACACTTTGACTTCATTAATACTATTTTAAGCCTATTCCACTGTGCATATTATCCCTCATTATTACTATTAATACTGAGGTCACCATGACACTTCAGGCCCCAGCGTGAGCCAACCTCCATCATTACTCCCCATTCCTAAATGGGACTTTTCTCTTAGGCTTTAATGGATCACTCGCTGTACATCCGAGAGGAAGTGGAAGTCTAAACCCAAGGAACAAACACAGCTTAAGCCCTGCCGATTGTTGTGACTGAGCAGTGCTATCAAATTGCCTGTTGTGGCTTTTATTTGCTGTCTGTTCCCAAGTGGTAAAATGGTGTTTATTCTAAGACTTAAAAGGCTAACAGTTGCTTAATGGGGAGTCATCAGGGGTGTCCCGGTCCACACCCCTCCCCCCATTTCAGTGCATCATGTTGGGATACCTTTTGTGCAAAGAGAGGGTGGAGGTTAGAGCCTTAGGGGATAGAACCCTCACTATACATCTTGCTGATAAAGTGGCTGAAAATGGACATGGGGCTTAATAGATTCAAAGTTAAGTAACCTGCAATAATGAGCATGCCTCTTATCTGGGTTTAATTTACAACCATGAAGACAAAATACAAAATTTATTACACCAGAAAGTGAAAATTGTAAGTGAAATTTACAATGTAACAACCAGGGATAGCGGTGGTGCAGGGGGTCAAGTTTTTGCACCCATATACTAGAAAGTAGCCAGTTCAAATCTTGTCTGATTTTGTCCCTGGGCATGTCACAATTGTTTACCGCAGTTATGTGATATATTTCAGGGAGGACATCTGGCTATTTATCTCTATCTATAGCCCCTTCCATTGCGAGATAGGGTCATGCAAGTCCCACTAGAAGCCTGCAATAAAAAACTTAATTGTATTGCCTTGGTAAGAGTTTCTGCCTGTCTAAATTCTTGGTTTATTAGCCCTATATAATTGAGTAAAACCACAACAGATTTCACCACATAAAAAATGGCATCATTATTTTTGCTAAAGCTTCAAAAACCTCCAAATATTTTCAGTAAATACACTAGTTACAGAAACTGGAGAAAGTGCCCAAATATATAGGGCAAAGTATTAGTGTAATAACATAATTTACAACGCTCCCATGGATTTTTGTAATGAAAAGCAAATGAGAGGCCATTTTCAGCTGACATAGGTGAGTTAACACCTCAGTATTTTCTATTGCCCTTCGGAGATTAGCTTAATTTGTCTGGCATGGTGAAGAATTTGTCACTGTGTTCTGGAGAGTGTGTGTAACAGCCAATGAACAAGCCCTTTGTGTAGAGGTGGGTAGCAGTTGTGAATTACATCTTGGTTGTGTTAAAAGGTTTCTTACCATTGTTCACTTCAGGTTTAGTCATTTTATTTAATTGTGTAAGTTAAAACAGTTAGTTAGGAATTATTTTGATTATATTCCTCCCTGACCCATACCATTCCAAAGTAAAGGTGCAAGGAATGTTCCACAGTATGACATTAAAAGTATAAACCAGATCACATGACTGAATAAGGTTAAGGACAAGCTGCACCAGAAATGAGAGGAAAAAGGGCTTTTGGCTGTTTTGCTTCACAAAAATTGAATACATTTCAAGGTCAAGCAAAGCAGGATACTTAAGTGCCACAATCGCAATTAAATAATCTGGTAACAAACTTTTATACACACATCTGCACATGTTTTAATGATTTATATACTTTGCTTTCTGTTTGCATTGTATTTTGGCACCCATGAAAAAGAGAATCTAAGTGCTAAGTTGGGTTCCCCTATTTAAATAAAGATAAAAAAAATAAAGATAACGCTCACTGAAGTAAAAAGGTGATGCTGCCGAGCAAAGTTACATGCATGTTTTTGAAGATAGTGTAATGCCATACTGCGAAACATTCCAAGCAAATCAATACTGACATCTCTAAGACTTCACCTACCTGACCCCTCATTGGAAACGTTACATAAAAACTGTATTTCCTTTTCAAATACATCAACTCTAAAACATCATATATCCCATCCCCCTCCCCAAAACAATATTTGACATTATCCATACTCGTGGTTCAATACAACTTTTGGCTTGTCTACCACCCTTGTCTATTTCTGGGTCATTTACAGTATATCTAAGAACATGCAGTACAGTGCGCCTGGCCTTACTGAAGTGCCAATGTGTCAGCTCTATTTTTAGACCTTTTGGCCAGCTGTGTAACGGCGAAATGCTCCGTAAGTGTTTTGTTGCACTTCAAATCTGCTCCCATGACGACCAGAGAGTTATGATGTCAAAAGTAAGGCATTGGAAACTGAACCACACCTCCTTCTTTAACGGAAATCACGGTTTGAGTGAGAGGAATGGAAAAAGCTGTTCACGTAGCCAGAGACGATTACTTAGGCATCACCAAACCCAGACCGCTGTTTAGCTTGGAGGGAGAATATGACAACATACCACAGAACCAAAACAGATGGGACTTGTAACAACGAACTTTGCAATAATGAATGTAAACGGACATTAGATTATTTTTCCTGCTCCTTGGTTAATTTGCAATAAGGGTATTTACTTTAAAGCATAATTCAGCTTCCTCTACTGTCCAAGGAGGTTTCTCTTTGTTGAGTTCGTAGTTACCCTGCTTTTAAAAGTGCACTATGTAACTTTCTGGTGTGGGGTCAGTCACCTGCTTGTCTTTATGCCGATGTTATTGCTTTGCCGAGAATGCTCCAAAGTCTAGCATTAAACTCATCTCCATGGAGACAAGCGGGCGATGGCATCAGGTATCACGTGGGGTCTGTTTTTAAGTGATTTTTTAACAATGAACTAACTAACTAATGTTAACTAATGTCATACTGTGAAACATTCCAGGCAAAGCAATAACATCTCCATGGAGGCAAGCAGAAAAGTTACATATTGCACCTTTAACATTGTCAGCATTGTGGAAATAGTCCCTGGTGCGAGAGAAAAACGTGAGAAACTATATTCCTAATCAATGAATCAAACCCGGGCTACTTTGTTTTGAGTTGTGTGCTTCACCAGATCAACCAGATAAGTCACTAAGCTGTGAACTAATAGTGACTATAAGTCCATTACACCAGATGCCCTTCCTCCACCTGGGGATACAACACAATGGTTGTAATGTACTTTTATGCGGCTACTACAAAATCAACACAAAGAAGCTACAAAATATACCTTTGGCTCATTTTTTCCCAATGAAAATCTCTATTATCGCCTGCATTGGTGAGTTCTTGCTTGCTCTTAGCCTCAGAGAATCGTGAAGTTGTGAAAATTGTCATAAGCTGAAGTTAAATCAATGCAGACAACGCACAGTGATCTTATTTTGACCCTAAGAGCTGCTTTTACAATACATCTGTACTGGGGCAAAACAATTTTAGTACTTTTATTACACAGAAAACCCTTCAAAATTGTGAAAAGTATCAAAAGATAAAGTTGTCCATTAGCTAGTTTTGTAGTTAATGTTAAAACCACCTGAGGCCTGTGTGAGGGAGCTGTGGTTAACATAGGTGAGTAAACAGATAATGGGGAGAGATAGTGCCACAAAAGGTTAAAAAGGCAAAGTTTAGTCAACATTTGGATTATCTTTCACTAACTTGCAGCATTGCCCCTCTTTTATTGAACCCTACACATGAGGTCATCCATGTACCAAATCCCCCCCAATCCCCCCCCCCCCCCCCCCCGTCCTATACAACCACAGAAAATCCAGGCTTGTAAACATACTCCTACGTATGTGCCAGTTTGCATTAATGAATATTCTAAGTGTGATGGGCCACACTTTGAATTTCTAAAAACAAATTCTCTGGGAAAGTTTATGCTCCGGATCATTACGATGGGTAAACAAAATGAGGCTGCCGCGCCCTGTGACAAAACTTCATTTGCAAGTCAATCTAGTAGACCTAAAAGTTCTCCGTTTCTTAAATATTTTAGAAGGGGCAGGGTTTTACTTCAAATTTCCAGTATTTAAGTATAAATATCTGTACTTTTGATTTTACTTTGTTGTGAAATCATTGTGTTATTAGAGATCTATATTCATTGTGTAGATATAAACAATAATAAGAAGTAGTATCTTCAAACTAAAGACAACAGCAGAGTAGGTTTTGTTTCACTGGGTTGGTAGTTACAGTATTCACCAAAGTAACATTTAACTCAAAGCCAGAGAGTGTTCAAATCCCACCCAAAGCGCATACAATCATTGAGCCTCTGAGCAAGACACATCATTTATATATTTTTGAATTTTGGTTCATTGTGGAAACCAAGAAATTAAGAAAGAAGGGAATATTTTCACTTGAATGTACATGACGTAACTTTCCTGGTGTAGGGTCTGACATTTGTAGATGCTATTACTTTACAGATGTTTTTTGTTGCAATAAAAAAATAATTCTTACCGAGATTCTTAGTGAGAGGGGAGTCACCTTTCCCCAGATCAGACCTGTAACTTGGCCTGGCGTCGTCACCTGTTTGTCTTGATGTAGATAGAAACTCAAAACAATCACATCTTTATGGAAACAAGGACGCCCTACCAGAAAAGTTACACAGTGCACCTTCAGTACTTCAGTTTGGTACTACTTTGTTTGTACTTTTACTTAAACAGATTTGAGAGAATGAGTTACACCAGGATTAAGCTTTTACCATCAACCCCCCCAACACCCCTTTCTGCTCTACCCCAGCAGCTGTGAATACCCCCCCCCCCCCTCCAACCCCCATATCCCACACAGACACTCTGGATTCCTCCCATCACTCCCCAGTCAAAGCAGACCAGTTAAAAATACAGTTACCGCATGCAGACTGCAGTTCATGTTGCTACTATTGCCACCCTAAAGCCAATTTTGGACTCCCAGTTAAATCCCAAAGGCTTAGGAGTGAATCAGCTAAACCAACACGCACTAATTCCAGCTCGTGAGGATAGCTTTATTAAAGGTCCCAAATCTACCACTGCTTCCCACCAGAACACATCATACAGTGAGATACATACATGCTGTAATTAGACAAGCAGTACACATGCATCACACATTGAGATGCAAACTGGGAAAGTGGTTTAAGTCTTATTGGATTTGGTGGGAGAGGGAAGTTTACTAGAGTCAAATGGTCTTGCGAAATGGGAAAATGCTGTTGCTGTGTCCAAAATCATGTGGGAATCATGTAAGATGTCAAGATTAGTTACGATTAACATTTGTGTGGTCTTGTTATTTTAATGTGTCCTCTGCGTTTGACCCACCTTTCCACTAGTGCCATGAGGGAGTTTAGTGTAGCTCCTGCTCCTCAAACCTGTACATGGAAATACTTGTGGAAGGACATCTGGCATAAACCTGTAACCAAACAGATATAGATGTAGTTTTACTTTCATACACTTTTTAAACCATCATTTTTGACATTTTAACAAGTAGCAGTTGTTAAATTTCAATCTTACCTAATCTCCCTTACTAAGAAACAGCTTTGTCAATTTGAATATAGTTATTTATTGCTTGCTTTGTCACCAATTGTTAACCCTTTTTAGCACAGATAACAGGGATAATATCAAAAGTCAAATTGCGCGTCTTGCTTCTTGGGCAAATCAATCCTTTACACTCAGATAAGAGCGCGTAAAAAGCGTAAAAACCAACACTTTTTACCACAATGCGCACTGTTACACATCTCACTGACATTAGATGCTTGCTGTGAAGAGTCAATCCAAAGTTTTTTTCTTTTTTCTAAGGGAATCACAAGCTCCGCCCCTCCCAAACTTTGTCACTGGCGTGTGGGAACTCCCTGCTCCATGTATCCTGATTAGGTGCGTGAAGAAGGCGTGGGTTGGCCCAGAGAGACGCGGGTAGAGCGGAGTGAGGACACAGCGTAGAGAGAAGCCGAAGAAGGAGCATTCATGACAAACTGCGCGCTTGGAGTAAACGAGATGCTCTTCTAGTCCATGCGCTTTTAGCACCGTGCCAAACCACTATTTCCACTCACCGGGACGCGCCAGTTTTGGGAACAATACTTCGGACAGATACCACAGCTCTTACCAAACTTTAGCGGATTAATTTATTCTCCTCTGAAAATGGGTTTGAGACTGTTTTACGTGAAAGCTCCGGAGATCTTAAGGTCATTCCTGCGCAGCCCATCTTCGCTTCTTTGTTTTGTGGGGCTTTTATTATTAACTGTTTCCCAGCCTGTCTGCGACGCGTTCAACTTGGACGTGGAGAAGCCATCTGTTTATAGCGGACCTCAGGGGAGCTACTTCGGATATGCTGTTGACTTTTATTTGGCTGAATCGTCCAGGTGAGTGGCTATTCTTTCTTTTTGGTTCGTATTGTCTTACATTTTGACAGGGCGTTTAGTAACCAACGCGACAATCTGAAGAATAGTCTACATGATTTTACTGGCAATGCGTAACCCCTACTCTGTCTTACTTGCTGCTTGATAACTTTCCATTGGGTTGTTTCAGAAACTCCTGCCAAAGTTTAGATCTTTTACAATACCCAATGCAGTTTGGATACGCGTTGCGCCTGACATGAAATATTAGTTTAGTATTACGCACAAACTTTACGCACATGTAACCTATTGACTATCCAACTTCTCTTCTGTTATGAATCATAGACGTTTACATAGACTGTCAAGAATGCCTTTATCATTGTTAGTGATTCATAATACAATAAACAAAACCTTTAGGGAACACTTTTGCTAACATGGTGATGTCATTGTTTTACTATAATGCCATTAAAGTTGACCTCTTAATCTGGCCAGCTTTAAACGCCAACATAAGCCAGTTAACTCCTAACCTACAGCCCTCACATCTCCTGAGTTTGGGGTTATGGTTGATTGATTTGCCAGTGGCTCAGTGGAGACTTGTGACATTAGTACAAAGACTGTCTGTGCTGCCATACTAAAAACGCATCAGCTGTTTTATTGAGCCAAGACTTAAAGGTATAGGTATAGGGTTTGGACATATGACAATGATTGGTTAAACAGAGAATATTAAGTCTGCAAAATATATGCTCAAATGCAAATATCAAAGTGGGACTAAATAAGAAAATTCTCTGCACAATTAACCATTATATTGAATAAATGTCACTTTTTTCTGCTTTTGTTGGTTGGTTTCACATGTGTAAATGTCAATATTTTATTATTAGTTAGTCATCATTACTGTTTTAAAGATGCACATTTATTCCTTATCAGTTTTTGTTGGTTTTGATTGGCGTATTGCTTCCAAACAGTGATATCTTGGCCACCTTTTCTTGTAGGTTCTTCAATCCACTGTATACCTTTGCCTTGCCAGTGTGATATTCATTCACAAAAGTACCCTGTAGATTTCAGACATGCTAAGACTTCCTGGCTGAGTCCATGTCTGCTATTCTTCGTCTCGGACCATTCTTGGACCAGCCAGCTTTTGGGATTTGTGCCGAGTGGGCCGCCAGCTCCTGTTTCCCCTTGTTTCCCCCCTGTCTCTCTCCTCTCCTCCTCTCTTTTCTCTCTCTCTCCCCACACACTTTCTCTGGACAGCAGACAGGCAAATATAACCTCTACTGCCTCTTTAAAAAATCTTGTATCATCATCAAGATTTAAGATAGGGATTATTTAATGGTTATTGGTGATACTGAGGGGGCTTACACAGACATTGCATCAGTCTGGTATCGAAAGCTTAGCCCATAATTGGTGCCGATATATTTTCTTTTGAAACAGACTAATGACTGAACATGGACATAGATGAGCAATTACTCTAAACATATTACTGTATGTTTATATAATCATGCGATAAATGATTTGAATCCCAGATTAAAGCATTTTGATATTATTGTTACAAAAGTGAAAAGGTAATTTGTGAACTATAACTTACGCTAAACGTTTTTTGTTCCTTCCTTCATATTGTTAGGCCTGTCATGATAACACATTTTGAAGCATGATATATATTGCTACAGAGATGTACTGCTATAAACGATAACATTGAAACTACTGTATCCCACAGATTAAATAATAATAATGCCAGATAGTCCTTGTAAACCTATTTTTGAATGCACTGTATCATTAAAAGGCATGAGCTGCAGCAAATAAATAGTAGAATGAAGTGATAATTTGCCATAGAAGTCACTTATTCAACCTTTTACAGCTTACAAAAATTCCCAAATCTCTCAATTTTTGCAAAGAAATTGCACACACGATAAATACTGAGCCCCAAAATATATTGTTCCAGCTGTAATTTATGGGAAGATAAGTCGATAGAGTAATGCTCATGACAGGCCTAAGCTACATCACCCTTCTCTCTCCCCATACACTTTCCCTGAACAGCAGACAGACAAATATAACCTCTAGTACTATCTCTTTAAAAATCTTGTAGCATCATCATGATTTGAGATGTCCAAAGACCACTAATATTTCACTGTCACCACTTACTCTATGCTGATGTCATCCAGGGGGATTTTAATTCACCCATGTGCTGTAGAGCTGTCCCCCCTCCTCTCCTCACTCTGTCTGGCCTTCTCTTCTCAACTCATTAAATATGATGCACATGTCATTGTACTCATGACTGACTCTGAACCCTTAAGACTGAAGATGATACAATGCTCCTCTGTGTGATAGAAAAATGGTAATATTCATGTGCAGTTTCCGTCAGTACAGTGGTTTCTAGGGTTGTCACCAAAAAACTATTTAGCGTTACTAGTTAATGATAATGCCATGGATTTACATAGCGCCTTTCAAAATACTCAAAGCGATTTATAATGCAATATTCAGTTTCCCCATTCGTGTGCTGGTAAGTTACACAGCTGCCATAGAGTAGACAGGCAGATGTGAGGCCCCTCTGACCACTACCAATAACCCCACACACCAATCGTGAGTGAAGTGTCTTGCCCAAGGACACAACAATTTTAGAAAGAGTATATGGCCACCTGGTAAAATAACTACTAGTATTTTGTATTGAAAATTGCATTAAGCCTATATTAAGAGACATTTTGCCATAGGACTGTATTACTGTGACAAATAAATGATCTTTTCTACTGTGGTATCAAATATTTTACTGCGAAAGAAGCTTTAAAATTTAGGTTTGAATTTTCGAATTCGCTTGTAAATCCCACGTAGGCAAATATCTATATCCATCAAAGAACTGATTCATTTTATCCTTATCGTCAGCTATGGGAATTCTCGTTTTCACAGTTTTCCAGAAGTTGGATGATCAAAAAGCTTATCACTGGAATGGTGCAATAAAATTGGGTTATCTCTTGCTTGCTCATCATCAGGCTATAGGGTTGACAGATATGGGGAGCGGGGGAGTGGAGGAATTTTTGGGGTGAGGTCAAGGAAAGGTTGCACTTGGAGTTCCCTTGTCAACACAAACTTTCCAAGAATCGTGCCAGGAAAAGGCTTAACGGTAAATAATTATGGCTGTTTTGGAAAAAAGAAATACACCTGCTTATCTAGATGACATTTGCTAGTTGGCGGGTTGGTAGATCCTGTTGTTTGTTTAGATTTTGAAGTGTGAAGTAGGGCTCAATCTCCAAATCATGAACACACACAAAATCTAATACTCCAATTTAGCCCTCCAAAGTGCAAACTATACAGGCTTAGTTTCAATAGACGTTTAATTGTTCTTTAATTAAATGAGATACAATTTGTCCCTGGGCTATAATAGTCTATTTATTTCAGTTATTTCATTTTACACTGTGGCAAACATCTAGCCTTCATTTTTTTAAATCATGCATGTTTCTTTGATAGTTCTTCCTAAAGGACTTTGTATGAATACTTCAGACAACGTGGTAAATTCACAGCACACCTTCATACACCAGTGTACGCAGACACTGGGGGTGAGGCGGGTTAAGTGTTTTGCCCTAGGACACAACGACAGCATTCATCTGTGGGAGCTGGAATCTCACCGCTAACCTGTGGGTCACTTGTGGATCAGACCGCTCAACCAAATGATGTTTATGTCAAGAGCGGGATTTGAACCACTAACCTTCGGATCAATGGACAAAATACTCACCAACTGAGCTACTGTACTCTGTTGCAGATATTCTATTTTTAGTCCATTTCTTTACGATTGTGATAAAAAAACCGTGACAATGCATCCTCCAAAGTGCCTATAGCATTTAATTTTTTACTCAGTACTTTGTCAGAGACATGTGCATGATTTTTGATTCTATGTTTGGTAGGTTTCCAAGTTTCTTTATCATCGCATTACATACCAGTACAATCTAAAACGTCTTCTAGTTATTTTAATTGTCAGTTTGTTGAAACAAGTTTTAATATTCTCTCTTAAAATCTGGTCTAAAACGTTTTCTCAGTGCTGAATGCTTATCTACGGCTGACATGTGTTTTTGTTGGTGTAGATCCGGGAGTAGATAGTTGGAGGAAGTTGGAAATGTCATGTCAGATCCAGGAGCACAAAGCACACTTTCTCTCAGGCCTTGACAATGAGTTTATATTTGTCAGTCATGCCCTTCGGCATGTGGTAATAAAATTAAGTTTGGACACTGGCAGACAGCCCACCCATGGGAGACTGCCTCAGGACAAGTTGTGTGCGCTTCACTTCAGTGTGTGTGTGTTCTGCTTAGCACAGAAGTGAATGGAAAAAGGTCCAACATTTGTAATTCATGTCAAGTTGATGTTACTTAATTTCAGTTTTTTAAAAAAAATCAGTAGAAACTAGATCATACTGATGACGTATACTGATGACAAGGTGCTCTAACCAATTACAAAAATGGTGCAGTTAAATAAAACCACTTGTCAAATGTACAGTGGCTTTTAAAGATACGCTATGTACATTTTCTGGTGGAAGATCTGCTACCTTCTTGTCTCCATGGAGATGTTGCTGCTTTTGCCTGGAATTTTCCACAGTATGGCATTAAAACTTATCTATCTGCAATTACATGAGCTAAAACATGTGCGCTAGGGTCCCCTCTGCAGTCAAGACTCCCCTTAAAAAGACATTCTTAATCTCAGTGGGAATTCCTGGTTAAATAAAGGTCAGAGATCATAAAAAAATAATTGTGTTTGGTTGTGTTTTTAAATCGCTAAAAGATCCATTGAAAAATACGCATTCTCACTGTGCGCTGGGTTGTCCACAAATCTGATCCTGGTCTGGTGGCATCACATAATTGTCTCCATGGAGATAAATTAGTTTAATGCCTTACTGTGAAACATTCCAGGTAAAGCAATAACATCTCCACCATCCATGACAAAACTTCACTTTTTGACATAAATAATGTTTTTCATTAATCATGATATAATTTATGACCCAAATTATCATCATTATGAGTTTTTCCCTTGATTATTTTCCATTGTCTACCCCCATTTCAATTAAACACTACAGGCCTATAGAATGTAGTGATGTCATCCCAAACCCATGCAGTTTCTCCTGTTGCCGTCCGTCATCGTCGATCCAAACCTCCGAAATTGTCATGACTTCATCCGACACTTCATAACCAAACCGCGAGCGCTCCCTCTCTGGTGCCAGGCGGGACAGGGGAGTGATCAAACAGAGATAAAAAAAAGGTCATCCAGGTCAACGTGTAACATAAATAATATTGAAGTCATGAGTCCGAATAATAGGACACAGTGATTGGTCTTGTAAATCACTGCTGTAAAAATGAAACTGGAACCAGAATACTACACCTAATATTGTGTTATGTTAGCTTTTTAATAAATGAAGCACATTATTTCATATCTTAACTTATAGAAAGCCCGTTCATTTACTTCTTATTGCTGTCGCTAACTGCAGGGCATAAAACCTACTTTATGCTTTGCCCACTAAATACCGTTTTTCATTATAAAGTTCAGATCCTTAATCCAAGTACGCCAATGAAAAATATCAAATGCGGTAAGCCAGGTCCCTCATGTGGTACTTGGACAGCTCTCGACTATGTGGGTTTGCCTAATTTGGTGTTAATTTTATATCCACTTTTATGCGCTTCTTTGGATATTTTCTTGTTTAGAACTACAGTGGACCTTTAAATCTCATGGTACTCGTAAAGCCAGATCTGTTCTTTGGTGTACTCGGTGTTGAATGTGTTTGAGAGGTACTGTTCTAAAACATAAAACTATGCTAGTGCAATTGTATCCCTTGCTCCTTTTCTTTACTGTGGTCTTATTTTAGCCTCTCTGTAAAACTCCTTAGAATTTTTATCCGTGAAAACCGCTACAACTATGACATCTTGAACTGCTTCATTCATTTGGTATACTCACACTTTCCTCTTATTCGTCATAGCGTCACAATGCGCTCATATAGATAGCACATGTTCCAGTCAACAGTCACTCTTGTGTGCGTGGGTCTAGCCTTCGCTCACGGGATACTAGCCATGAAAAGCTGCTGAGGTCATATAGTGCATGTAGGTCATACTCCTGGAGGTTACCCACTCAAACCAGCCTTGAGTTAAACTAATATTGACTTTGGATCGGTCTCTCTCTTTGGGCCACTAAAACCTCTGGCCCATGTTTATGCTGTGTCTACACGTTTATGAACTCTCACTTTGTGTTGTTTTAATTAATGTCCCTGGTTTTATTGACTTGAGGGTTGCAGGAAGGTTGTGCATATGTCCTGTTTAAGTTCTTGGTTTAGTCCGGCTTTAGACCTGGTTTAGTCCTGGTGTCAAATTTCTATGTTGGATCAGATTTAGTTCAGTTTGGGTCCTGGTTTGTTTTTGGAGCTATTATACTTGTGATAGTCAAATTTAGATTAGTCCCTTTTTGGATCTGATGTCCTGATTTGGTCCTAGTTTAGTCCATGTCTAGACCTTACTTAATTTGTTCTGCTGATGTTGTAGAACTTTTTTAGTCCCCATTTTGCATAGTCCAGTTTTAGACCTAGTTTAGCCCTGACTTAGTCCTAGTTTAGGTCTGATTTCGTCCTGGTTTAGGTCTAGCTTAGACTTATTTAGTCATGGTTTAGTAAATGTTTAGACGTTGTTTAGGAGCCATATGTTTTAGTAATGTAGACCTTTGATAGCCCTGTTTTAAACCTAGTATACCCCTTGTTAGGTCCTGGTCTTTTTCTGGTTTAGACATGGTTTAGACCTGGTTTAGACCTGGTTTAGACCTGGTTTAGTCCTAATTTACTCCTGGTCTAGTCTGTATTTAGTCCAGTTTTAGGCCTTATGTATAGCTTCATTTGATCTAGCAATGTATAGCCCATATTTAGTCGTGCTGTTAGACCTGGTCTAGTCCTGGTGCTTTAAATCCAACGTTTCGAGGTTAAAAGACAGAAGTGTATTGTTTTAATAAAAGTCCCCATTTGCACTTGTGTATTTGAACTACCAAGGTTTTCCAGATTTCAGTTTTTGTGCATTGAGTAGACAATGCGCCCCCTTGTCTGAAATGGCTCAGTTTTCCCAAATTGATTGGGCTTAAGAATAGCACCATTTAGTGTTGTCAGCTCTTGTATACCACCATGAGAATCATTCCTCTGAGCTGGAGCATTAACTTCTCCTGCTGCTAAGGTCAACAAGCCCAAAACTATAGCCTTCTGTCTTCTGTCTGGCTTTACTGCAGTAGGTAATGGGGGGTTTGTATAATAAGGTTAAGTGTATGTGTGTCTCAATGGAAAATAGATTTGAATGAATAGTCATGATGTGTTTTAAAGCTACCAGAGGGGTTGTCAGGTGGACTGCTAACACTGTGTCGGAAATGTCTCCTTTACATCGTGTCTGCGTTGGTTTGTGGGTGTGGGACCTGGTTTAGACCTGGTATAGACCTTGCGTTTGACCTTTTAGTACTGGTTTAAAATCTGGTTTAGGCCTGATTTAGACCTGGTTTTAGACCTGGTTTAGACCTGATTTAGACCTGATTTAGACCTGGTTTAGACCTGATTTAGACCTGATTTAGACCTTTTAGACCTGGTTTAGACCTGTGACCTGTTTTAGATGCGTTTTAGACGTGGTCTAGTTCTAATTTAGTCCTGTTTTAGTCCTGTTTTAGTCCTATTTTAGTCCTGATTTAGTCCTTTTGTTAGTCCTTTTTTAGTCCTGTTTTAGTCTTGGTTTAGGCCTGGTTTAAGCTTGGTTTAATCCTGCTTTCCATGTAATCCAGTTTTAGATCTGATTTAGTCCTGGACCTTTCAGTACTGTTTTAGATCTTTTAGACCTGATTTAGACCTGGTTTAGACCTGGTTTAGAACTGGTTTAGACCTGATTTAGACCTGATTTAGACCTGGACTGGTTTAGACCTGATTTAGTGGTTTAGCCGTTTACACCTGGTTTAGTCCTGTTTTAGACTTGGTTTAGACTTGGTTTAGTCCAGACCTATTTAGACCTGGTTTAGACCTGGTTTAAACCTGCTGAGACCTGAGACCTTCTTAGACCCTTGCCGTTTAATCCTGTTTTAGATCTGATTTAGAATATTGAAGTGCGATTAAAACAATAGAAATTTGCGATTCAAGACAAAATTCAATTGGAAAAGTCCCCAAAATCCATTATAGACCTGATGTGTCCCATTGGTTTGCACTATTTTAGGATGCTTTCACACCCACAACAAAATTAAACTAAACTTAGACAAAACCCAGAACTAAATCTAAACCTAAACTTGGCCAGCAATAAACAAGTATTGCTGCTTTAGATTTTAGATAGACTATTTAAAGTCCTTTTCTGACCTGTTTTGACCCCTTTTTAGACCTGGCTTACTCGGGTTTTAAACCATTGTCAGATCAGCTGCATTGGACTTGCCCCCCCTTACGTCATGTCTACCTTGGTTTGTGGGAGGAGAAACAGTCGGGATCCTCATCTGACTCAGATGTAATTTGCAGCAGTGCCTTATGTCTGCATCGCCCTAACCCCAGGTCGACGAAGTGACTCACCCCAACCCAGTTAACTCCATTATTCATCACTGTTAAAGAATTGACTCATAAAATTTGAGATTAAGTTAAGTTTGTTATCTGTAATTGAGTGTAATGTAATCTACTATTGTGGCCGTATCTAAAAATGGAGCTTACTCAATGAATGTGAGAGTGTTTGTCATGGCTGCGATGATGCTGGGGGTTGACTCATGTTTTAGACCTGATTTAGTTCAGTTCAGATTTGGTTTGGTCCGTGGTTTTAGTCCCAGGAGACTAAAGCGAAGCTAACTCCATAATCCTGGTTTATGTAAATAAAACTAGATTAAGTGTAATTTTGTAATTTTAGTTCTATACACAAGGGTCAATAATGTGTGTGTAATTTACTATGGAAAGATAGAAAACTGATGGAGAGACCTTACTACAAAATTAGGCCATACTTAATGTTAGTCCTGGTTTATTCATACAAGGTTGTACTTGCCAACTATTTTCTTAAGTGATAGTTGAACTTTTAATAGTCCTATATATGTTGTATCTGAATGGGGGTGGTGTGTACAGACAGAAGTATTCCAACAGCTGCGTCGGCCCCTTCTGTACATGGCATGTGGCTCTATCCTGAGGTGAGAGAGGCCTGGACCCCTGGAGTGCCCCATTGTGTAGAGGTGTCAACCACTTTTTAGGGTACTTTAGGGTACTCCAACTCATAAAGGACCGGGGTGGAGTTAGGTATGATGGAATGCAGCATGGGGAGACAAATTTAAAAGTAGTATAAGTATGTATGTTGCGCAGTTTGGTAATAAGGATAAACTCGAGAACTTAAAGCTACATATTAAATTTACAAACTTAATAGATAGGATGTCAAGTAGATTTCATATTTCAGACATTTTTGAGCTCATTCATTTATTTCAGAAAGATGAAGTTACCATTGATTTTCTTACCACCCTTAAACCCACAGATAAACGGAGAACTTGAATACAGATATAGCTTTTTCTACTAAGCAAAATTTTACACAAAAAACTGATTGTATCTTGAGTTTGCAGAATATAATTTACTCTACACAAATGAAAACATGAAAAAGACAAGACCTAGTTTTCTATCAGTGCAAGCAAAAGAAGAGCAAGTGAATAGTAAAAATGTCAGATCATTTTTCTAACTCACCGGATGTTTGGGGTTTCACACCTGTCACTTGTGGAGTAGTTTTTGTAAAGTTTTTGCAGCAGGACTGCTGCTGGGGTTAACACATTAGCACACACCCAGGGGTGGTTTAAGGCCAAGAGAGGGTGGTTGGGGTGATCTCACTCAACAAACAAAAACAAAAGGCTGCAACCACAGAAATGGGTGGTCTACAGATAGTGGTCTATTTTTAGTGAGAGAAAAATGACACCACGTGCCAAAGTCTTGAGTTGAAAGTAAGTAGATACTTGACATGAAATTCTGTAATGATTCTCCAATAGTTTCGTTCTTAAAACCAGAAAAGGAACCTGGATTGGTCACATTATTAATGGTACTAATTCTGTTACTGATGGTACTTTAACCCAAAGTTGTAGTTGCATTTACTGAAATTTAACCTTAAAATTTGAACAAACTTTCATATTATGTTAATGTTTTATTTGATTTTTGAAAATATTTCAAGGAACATCTCTTGCATCATTTTTAAGGTAGTAGCAGTCTGTGGTTGGTTGAATCTTTGCGTAATCTTACCCATTTTGTTTTTGTAAAATATATATCTGCTTTTTTGGCATAATATTTGCAATGTTTCTAAAAATACGCATAAACCGGTCCAGCTGAATACACTATTTCATTTTCTTTCAGATCTCTGTTGAAGGTACCATTGAGACATTAAACAACATTGTCTGGATACCTCGACCTCAGCACTTGTAATTTGCTGACCACCTGTTGCCTTATCCTAATGTCCCATCTGAGAATAAGAAGGAATTATTTCTTTTACTGCATGGCTTCTATCTTCAGAAAGATAAGGTCATGATAAGTATGTTCCTAGATAAATGGAAAATACATTGGTTACTTCCCCTGCTGTCTAATAAGGCTGTGCAATATGTTGTAATCAAATTGAAATCACATTTTTGGAGTTGGTGGAATTATTAAAGCTAACCAGTCACTTTTATTAAAATCGTAAAATATAAAATGAACAACCATTAAAATGAAAATTAATTAAAGTAAAGACTAAAGAATCTAGATTACTTCAGTTTGTGGCATTGTTTTAATTTATATTGTACCTCAAAAATGACCATTAGTGTTAGTAATGAGACACAAACCTCTTTCTAAAATCAGAAGGAAGTATTCATTTATCACATCCACCCACAAGTCACAGCCCAATGCCTTATCTTTAAATATTTATCAATTTTAGCACATGGAGATAAAACTGAACAGGAAGCAGTGACGTTACAGTGTGATTGCTGAATGCTGTTATGCGCAGACCCAATCACAAAACTAAAAATTGTAGTTTATTCAATATTTTTTTCCGAAATCATGCAGCCCAACTGTCTCATGCTGTACCATGTGACTGCAGAAAAACTTGGTCGTGGCGCTTCACTGTAAGCCGTCTATGGTCAGTTCTCATCTGTGGATAACTGCTTCTCTCATCAGCTTTAAAGACTCAGCCAGTCCTGTCCTGGCCTTGACTCTATCTATGTGGACACGAGGCTACTTCAATGGCTCCAAGTGGTCTAGAGTGAATATTACACTTTTCACAGCAATACTAAGGCTGGATGCTTCATGGAATCACATTGTAATTAAATAAGCAAATTGTGAAGACTGGTTATAGTTAGGTCATAGGTCAAAGTCATCAAGAACAAAATATTAAATCTCCATGTGGTATTATTATAAGTAAATCCTGGCTAACCTTGTAGTTTCGACCTCAAAAGACAAACTGAAATGCATAATTATTGTGTTAGTTTCAATATTACTTCAAAATCGTTCAGTACTAGCAATGACCATCAGAGACGATTTGTTTTTCCATATTCCATAATTAGTGACCTGCACGAGCCAACATTTTGAAGAAACCGTGTGTAAATAAAATCAAACGTCTAAAACTGATCTAAACCAAGTCATTACTGATGAAGGATTAGGGCAGCTTGTTTTGTTCTCAACCATGATTACCCATGATGCTCCAGTTTGAAAACACTGGTCCTGTATAAGTGACTGCAGAAAATGAGTAGTGTGTTTCATATTTGTCACTGGGCCAATCTAGCTCTAAGTGCATCTAATAACCAGTCAATATAGGATGACTTCATGTATTGATCAGGTCAGCGTTTTAACATTTTAACCAAATGTCAATATTTCATTCTCCACGATGCATCATATAATTGCCCAGACGCTTTGTTATGATGGGAGTGGTGTTGGGACAGTCCATTGGGGATAAGTAATTCGGTCAGAGTAATCATACTTTATTTAAAACAGAGGCCTACAGCAATACAGTAAGTAACTATTGTTCACAGTTAGATATTTAGCCATTTTAAAACCTAATTTAATGGCAGAAAACACATCTGAAAGACATGAGGACGAGGCATCAGAATGGAAGGAAAAAAAACTTGAGACTCAATAATAATAATAATAATAATAAGTTTACTCCTCTACCAACCTTTAGAGAAATAGCTAATATAGTGGATTTTTTATCATTGGATTAAAAGAAGAGTTTTGATATACTTCTGCAGAGGATCCACCACCAGCTTGTGTCCATGGAGATGTTTTTGCCTTTTCTGGAATGTTCCTGGATGGCATTAAACCTATCCATCGCCCTGCAGACCTAATTTTTTTTGATATGTTATATTTGATATTGTTTCAACCCCAAACTCAATTTTACTTACACAGTATTTTAAACCTGCCGTGAAACCCAGTCATAATGGCAGCATCTCAGCTTCTTCTGTGGTTAACCTTGCTTGTATCTTGACATGCCCCATTGGTCTACAGAAATGTTAAGTTGAACAGGTCAGCAGATGTGGTCCCTGGTTCATAAGTGCTGTGTGCCATGTCAGCGCACACTTCAGTGTTGAAGTGTGTGCTGACGTTTTGGTGTGTAAACTTATTTGAGTCACTGTACCCGCTCAAGAGAGGTGTGACTGAGGTCCCCAGATAGAGCCGGACAGTTTTTGAATACTGATTGTGGTACTAGTTTAGACTCGTTTTAGTTCTGGTTCAGGGTCTTGGGTCTAGTCCTGGGTCTGGTTTTGTGTAGGTTTAGACATTATTATGGTTTGGTCTTGTTTTGGCCCTAGTTTAGTCCTGGTTTAATCTGTGTTTAGTTGTAATATAGTCCTAGTTTTTAGTACTGATTTGGTTCTGGTTTAGTCCTAGTTTAGTTCTGCTTGAGTCCCAATTTATACTCCTAGTTTTAGTCCTGGTTTAGTCTTAGTTAAGTCCTGGTTCAGCCTTCATTAGGTCCTAGTTGTCGACCCGATGTGGTTAAGTTCTGGTTTAGTCCTGGTTCATTCCTAGTTTGCTCCTGGTTCAGCTTTAACCAAGTCCTGATTTGTCCTGATTTACTTCAGGTTTAGTCCTAATGCATTAATCACATTCACAGTAAATATATTCAAACCACTCTGCTCCCTGGACGTGGTTGGGACCTCTTGTGCTTTGCTCCCCAGGCGTCCGCTGCTCTGTGGGCTCCGTTGTGTTTATGAGCGTGGAGGGTGACAGCAGTCGGCCTTGGCATACTTTACAAATGTGTTTGCCATTTTCCTCCTTCGCCCTCAGCATAAAGCGCTCATAATGGAGTTTAAGTGACATCAGCTTTGCCTTGCAGCTGGATGGAAGACAATTAAATCAGGAATGGGGCGAAAAAATGCGTTTGGGGGCTCCAGAGGGGGGAGGGGCATAACATTGGAATTTGCCCACAAATGACCTCCTCTGTAACCTCACCATAAACAATATTAGCCATATCTTTCTGTGTCAAATCAGAAAGTTCTTTAGCATCGTATCTCAGCACTACATAAAACAGTGGTCACATTCTGGTCATTATGGTGTGTGGTGAGACTTTTTGTTGTAAGGTTTTGCAGCTGTAAGTGCTTTGACCAGCTAACCATTGCCCTTTTGCTTGCACGTTGTTGGTTACACATTCCACTCTTTTAAACCAGACTCATTTACAGTAGTTTAATTAATGCTAGAGTGTCTGGTGGGAAGTTGCTGAACTTGGGAGTGATGCAGCTGCTGTGGTTGTTTTAGACATGGGGATCTGTTCCACATGAAGCACTTTGAAATGCTATTCAGTCTCAATTGAAATTGAGTTGTATATTGCAGTATTAAAACAACAATTGCCTAATCCAGTTAATAGCCCTGAGTATGAGTCTCCGGCACCCTCCTGACATGTCAAATGCAGAGGACAAATTTTCCTTCTGGGACAACAAAGTATACCCAGCTCTTACCTATTTGATAAATTAAAGAACACAATCTGTCAGGCAAGTAGGAGTATAAATGTCCTGTGACATTTGAATGTTCAATAGCAGCTGTCCATTTGGATTTTTAAGTAAATGTATATATATATATATATATATATATATATATATATATATATATATATATATATATATATATATAATTTTTTTTTTTTTTTCCAATGATTGTTTGAGACCTGGTGAAAAGGCCAAGGGTTTTATTTTTAACATTTTGAGCAAACTATAATACATAAATAAAAACAGCTAGAAAAAAAAAAAGTGTTTCCACTGAACAAAGTTCTGCACAAATCTGTATCAAAATCACTACATTTGAGGCTTTGTAGATTTCAAAATCTGCATCAAATACTTTTACTTTTAACTCTAAGTACATTTTTAAACAGGTACTTTAATACTTTTACTTAAGCAGATTTTATTCATGAGATACTTTTACTTTCACTTGAGTATTTCTTGAGTATTTGTACTTTTACTTAAGTAACACAATTGTGTGTGTTGAAGTCTATATGCTCGTGTTGTCCAAATTCATTAGAATTTCCACTAACTTAAAATGCAAGGCAGTACTGAATACTTGACTGAAAGCTTCACCGAATGGTAATGATACTGAGCGCTGTACCTCTACACAAGATAAGGCAGTGGGTGGGGAAAGTGCCAATTAAGACTAGCCGATTTTAGCCAGATTAAGACCTATTAATGCTAATTCCGGTTCATTTACAGCACTGTGAGATTGCTTATCAGTTTATGTGAGCGTGAGGGCATCTGTGTTCCCACATCTGCACCATCACTGCACAAGGCTGAGCCAAGACCTGCTGATTAAAGCTGATCTGGTTGTTTTGTTATTTCCTGTTTTTTTCTCCTTTGAAAAGCTGCCACTTCCAACTACAGCTGGCCCAGGTTCAACTCTGATTGGCTCATAGTCCTCCCACTGTGTTTGTTTATTACCTCCATGTGTTTGTGCTTTAGATCTGCTACAGGGTTTTCACTGTAAGATCATTAACAGGGTTCTATCTGATAGTTCTAGGGCAGAGGCAATAGTGCAGGTGGATTTCCCTCTTATGGCATTCAGATGTGGAACGTATACATCCTCCATTCTGTCCTGTTCTATGAAGTGTAAATGATAGGGCTACAAGTACCATCATTTCCTTATAGCCCATAATTCCCATAGTGTTCTTATTGTGAAAAGCTGCTAATCTTGTAGTGTGGATCTGTACAAACATGTTCTGAAATGTGATTCTTGCATTAGTTGTCAGTTCATATTTCATTCAGTTTTTTTGTGAAATTTGAACAGAATCCTACTATTAAAACATAAATTGCAAATCTAATCGACTACACAGTTAGCATATTTCCCAAATGACAACTGCAATATTATTCATTTTTCAATTCACCTCATCTATCTTTAGTCTTCCCCTGGGAACCTGCAGATTTCTTCCTTTCACTGTAATGTATAGTTGGTTTTAGCAGGTAGGGCATCTGGTGTATAGTTCTCTGTGACAAGTCCTGACAAATGTAGGGGACAGCTGAATGTACGATTGTTCAGATTCAGTTTTAGGCTCTGGGTCCTGTGTCAATAACAATCATGAGTTCTTACAAATTTTTCAGTTTTCAATCAACAAAGCTCCACTTGCGGCAATACATGGCCACCGAACTCCACGCTGGATCACTAGCTCGATGTACTTGAACAAATGAACCGAACAAGATCAAGAGCGATGATTTGTGAAGAAAATTAGTAACAGTTTTTAAATTTACAAATCTGGTCACGCTGAGCTAGTGTTATATTTACTCGGTAGCACAAATCCTCAGCTGTTGGAGGAAGGCAGCAGCAAATTCCTGACATTTTGGAACTACTGCAGCCTGCTGGGGTAGCCCTATTTTCACCAAGGTAACTCCCTCCAAGATGGACTGGGTTTGTTTCCATTTCTTCCTTCCAACATAAACCTGGTTTGACTTTGACATGGCCAAGCTGGGAAACTCACCTCACTATTTTATGTGCATGCTTTATAATAACATTTTAACTGTAGTGCAATGATGTTTTTATTCACTTTAATAGATGCATCAGTATGAGGTTTGTCAAAAGTATCGAAAATGAGATAATAATCGATATTCAAACTAATATCAAAACTAGATCGGAATCAAAATCGAGTGTGATAGCCACGTCTGATCTTACCCTTTAAGTGTTAATTGCTGGACCCTAATTGCAGCTTAACCGTTGCCTTTCATGCTCTATTGGAATATCTAGAGCAGGAAAAGGGAGTTGACTTCCTGTTTTAGCCCCCCCCCTTCAGACTTGTCTACTCCCAGGGGCCCCTTCGCTTCATACCTACATCACTGTCTGTCTGAACTGTGTCTAGGGTCAAGTATTCTTCTCCGGTGAGGTAATGGCGGATTCATACAAGATACATTGTCCACTTTGGGAATTAATTATCTAGTCCATGCCAAAATCCTAGCTCTATTTTCCATGTTATACTGTAGTGATGAGAGATGTTCTCAGTATTGGCACTATTACTTGAACAATGCTGTAATCAAGAAAAGTAAGTGAGCTTCATTAAGTTAATTGAGTCGAACTTAAGATGTAAATGTAAAGTAAAAATGAAATAGTAAAAAAAAATTAATATCAATATGGTAATAGTAACCTCTACTACTACTATTACCACCACCACCACCACCACCACTACAACTACTACTACTACTACTACTACTACTACTACTACTACTGGGGATTGCAGATGGATACTACTAATACTACTACTACTAGGTGCTGCAGATGATACTACTACTACTACTGCTACTGTTACTACTACTACTACTGTTACTACTACTATTACTACTACTACTACTACTACCACTAGGAACTGCAGATGAAAACTTCTACTACTACTACTAGGAACTGCAGATGAAAACTTCTGCTACTACTGCTAGTACTACTACTACGAACTGTAGATGAAAACTTTTACTACTACTACTACTACTAGGAACTGCAGATGAAAACTTTTACTACTACTGCATCTACTACTACGAACTGTAGATGAAAACTTCTACTACATGCATAAACATGTACAAGTACGTAAAGAACTTCTAAAAATGTAAAAAAACAAAAAAACAAGTCAGTATTTTTGTATCTACTAAATGGCATTTTAATACGAATTAGATAAAGATTGATCTTTAACCAATTATTATTTTTATTATATTATTATTTATGCCAGTTAGAACATATGTCATATTTGTAACCTATTTATCCACTTCAGCAACACCGACACCAAAAAACGCACCCCCTACGCCCTTTAAATCTACAGCACTACTCAGCACTCCATTCCTTATGTCCCATCTGATGATAGTCCCAGGTTAAGTGGTCTTCTAGCTTTTAGGTAGCTCCAAGGACATGAATTTGTGCTCCCAGCTGAAAAAACAACAGCGAGTGTGCCTCCACTTACTTAGCTGTCTGCTTTCTTGTTTTTCCAATTAACTGTAGCCCTCAAGCCCCATATGTCACACTGTGGAACGGCTCCTCTGTGTACTGTGCCTGTACAACTGTATATTACCCATTGCGTGTGTTCATTTGTCATACTGCTGGTGGTTTTCCATGCTTGTATTGCATTATGTAAACTACTGCTGCAGCCTGTTAAAATGTTTCGCTTCTGGGTCAAAATTCCCGTTTGCTAATGCTAAAACGTGTTGGCTATACCGCATTTCAATTAGCGATTTCGCATGGGAGGTCTGGCATGCAGCTTCTTAAGTCCTAATTGATGCCAGAGAAAACGATGAAAATGCAAAGCTTTAGCCTTTACCGGTTTGTCAGCAGTTTGTGGTCTAGTGAATGCTGTATAGGTTGTTAATGCATTTTTGTCTTCTTTTTTTTTCCTTACAGTGCCAGTGTCGTCGTAGGAGCGCCCAAAGCTAGAACGTGGCAGGTGAATGTAACCGAGGGAGGAGCGGTTTTCTACTGCCCGTGGAGCACCAGCCGATCAGATTGTCACGCCATTGAATTTGATAAAGAGGTAAGACTACACCATAGATTTCATGGGTTTATAAGGTTGATTTTTACTTTTAGTTTGGTACTTTTTGCATCAGAGCCCATACTGTTTTACAAAGTTTTTAATCCCTCCCAGGGGTGTCAAACTCAAATTCACAGAGGACCAAAATTATAAACTGTGACTAAGTCTTGGGCCAAACTAAATATTTATTCAAAAATTTCAACAACATCTGCATGTTTTTCAGAAGGGGTGGATTAAATTTGAGTGAGGCGACAGGTGGCAGATGCTATTAAGTGTCAACAGAAGCGGTGGGGGCCAGCGCCAACACATTTGCAACTCATAGTATTAGAGGTGCATGCACTATACTGGAGCGATGGCCAGCGGCCAGCTCTAATACATATTTGATACGATCTCGAGGGCCAAATATATATAAATTGAGGCCCAAATTTGGCCCACGGGCCTGAGTTTGACATTTCTGCTCTATCCCAATCAGCCACTTATGTTATGACTGGAGTAGGTAAGGTAAATGAGCCCTTCCTGTGCAGAACGACTGGGGTGAGGTTTAAACTGCATAACGTCTGGATCATGGGCGAACGCTACACTCACTACACCACTATAGTATAATCTGGATTTTGCACATTTTAAACATGGAAGAGTATTAAACCCAAGAGAACAATTTGCTAAACTAATTAACTAACTAACTAACTAAATAACTGCAAGAGGAAGTGGGCATTTAGTTCTCTTAATTCTCCTAAATATGTCGATGTTGTCCTATAGCCACAGTTAAATACAAAGTCAATTACTAACGGCCCCTACACCTGTCTCCCATTCATAAAATAGTACTTTGTCCACATTCAGCCCTCCAGTTGTAGTAGCTGTGTATCGGGCGTCACTATTCCACTACACCGACCTTTTGTTGCCAGTTCCTGAACATGAGACCATCAGTTTTCCTGTTTGCACCTTGTCACTGGATGAAAAGGATAATGACGGTTCACAAGGTTTATGTCCGATGCTTCTTCCTGTCTGGCTGCCGGTCACGTCTTTGTTGCCTCGGAAACCAGGCAGATAAGCAACTAATAAACAAAGACCTGCAATGTTTATATGAAAACAGACAAAGAGATGGGCTCCAGTTTAAACACATGGTTAAAAGACTTAGCAGAGGTCCTAAATTCTGCTAAAGGGAACTTTTTATGGTGTTAAAATGTTGTTCTGTCATCAAAAACATACGTAGAAATGTGTTTTTTCATTCATGCATGTTTGAGTAATCTAGCATATTCAGACTATCTTCCCCTTGAGAAATACTTCCCTCCCACTGTTTGATGTCATCAGGTGGTAGGACTTGATTTTTTGCATCTCATCTTCAAATTAGCTTTTAGTTGTATACAAAAAAACCTCACCATTTGCATTTAACTGTTAAATACCAAGACTAAAGTGTCCAAAATGGCATAAAAAGTCAGATTACTGTATAAAATAGGATCTTTGAGGTAAATAATAAGAATAAATGCGACTAGTGATGTGGCATTCGTGAACAAGTCGGCTCTTTTGAACAGAAGTATTGAATTTTTTTTATTTTTAGTTTTGATGCATTTTTAAACTGATTAACATTGAACCAACACAAGAATCAGCACAGAAGCAGAGCAGGCGACACGAAAGAGAGCTTTGTGCACAAAAACAACTCTGGTATCATAATAACCCCTAATTTTTTACATTATTATATTGTAGTGAAACATTTTATTTAGACTATGCATAATTTGAAAGGGTAAACACACTCCCACTCTCAGTTTGAACCATTTTACACACATCCGAGCGAGTAGTTTTTAGATAAATTGAGTCCTCACACTGGCTTCTGTCATTTAAATAAATGTAAAAAGAGCCAGTCTTTCCAACGGCTTTTTGAAATGAACAGATCCAAAAGATTCAGATCCCATAAAGGAGCCGAAAGTCCCATCGCTGAATGTGACTTCCAGAATAGTTGTAGAATGATCTTGAGCTTTCACTAATATAAGACTACATGGTATAATAAAGAAATAAATATTATCATGGAGCCATATGTGCTGAAAATGTCCAAAATGTTTTAATTATCATTGTAGTCTAAATATCAAAATGGTAACTGAAATATTAATAGTGACTGGAACACAGCGTCCTATAAGGTAATAATTTTATTTACAATACTACTGTTTTCACAACTGAATCAAAATCACAACTCGGACACAATTAGGAAATGGCAAAGGCTGCAGTTTTTGAAGTACAAATTTTCCCCCACAAAAAGCACAATATCCTATCTTATAAATCTCATAAAAGCCGCTAAGCGTGTAGTTATGATGTGTACAAACATGTTCTGAAATGAGATTCTTGTATTCATTTGTCAGTTCATAGATCAGTCTTTTCTGTATTCTTCTGGACGTGTTTAAAAAGTGAACTTTGACTCTTGAATCCCATTATTAAAATATTTCAAATCAAATCACAGATAAATCATTCAGTCCTAAATCAGTCCAAGTACATTTATAATTGTTTACAAATCTTAATCCTGACAGACAATTTGAGGCTCCATTTACCTCCTCTGTGCAGCTGAAATATTGCACAGTTTCAAAGCGAAGTTTAACAACATTCTTTTACGGGACTCCACTGGGTCGTGTCCCGTCCTGCTCTCCGTAGCTCTGTTTTCCTTGTGTCTCCCCTCTGTCCACACTGGCTGGCGTCCACAGTGATGTCATATGGACCTCTCTCTGTGTAAACTTGGGTCCCGTGGGTTGTTCTATGGGCGTCCTTCATACAGTATTTTGAAAGGCCCTTTGATGGAGGAGTTGATGGGAGAGCCAGAGCCACCAGACTTGGTTGACATCTGGCTCATGCACTGCAAAAATGAATATCTAGGTTAGTTAATGCTACGCTGTGTAACTTTCTGTCTGTCCACCTTCTCGTTTCGAGTAGAGAGGTTGTTGCTTTACCTGGAAAAAATCCACAGCATGGCATTACATTTAATCTATAATCTGGATCTATAATGCACTGATCCAATTAAACATGTTTTATTGCTTAAATTATACCTTCAAGCCTGGTGGTAACACTTGCTTGTCTCCATGGAGATAGACAAGTTTAATGCCGTGCTGCGGAACATCATAGGCAAAGCATGTATGGAAACGGGAAAGCAGAGGAAACTTCACCAGAAATGTTACATAGTGCACCTTTTAAAATGACTTGAAATCATTCAAACTATTCTTTAAATAGAGCTGGAGGATAGGTCAGGTGGAATTTATTGTTTAACTGTCAGATAGCAGATGTTTTTACTTCATTTATGGTTAATATCTCTGTAATTACGGGGTTAAAGTCTGAAACATTTTTTTCACGTCAGCTTCAGAAAATGGTGCGTGACTGTCAGGTTGAAAGCACTTTAACTTTAACTGAAGCATAAGATTAATATGGCAAGTTTATTATGACACATTATGACATCTAATCCTATCATGGGAACGCAACCCATTAAGTCAAAAACTCAATTGTAGATTTTAGAGTGTAGAAGGAACACATTTAATACATTGGACAGCAGCATGTCAGAGAGACCCAGCCAAAACAGCTGCTGCTACACAGATGACATTTACAGATGAGATTCATTCACTGTAGCTGTGACTCTGTTTGTGTTGCCAAGTTGACTGAAAGGACGATAAAATGTATTCACTGTCGATCCTGGCAACTTCAAGATGTTAGACTCTCAATGAAAACACTGCCTTAAGGTGATTTATCATTCACAAGTGTGGGGGGCTCCAAAGAGAGTCATGTCTTGCTGTTTATGCTGGAGTTTTCGGGGACCCGTATGGACAGACTTTCAGGCATTATTCCTTGTAACACGATCTGTATCCTTGTAACCTTTCATTGTCACTACAGTACTTTCAATAGTAGTAAATGCAATGGATATTTGGGATGTAACAATATCCAAATCTTGCAGTACTGTCTTATTTTAGCATGTTTATTTAGTATTTTGATTGGGGAAAACAATGACAAACACTGCGATCAATGATTTCGAATGACTTAAGTGTTACATATTTATTGCAGTTCTATTTTTTAACAGTAGTGTACATTTAAAATACTGTAGTCTGCTTTATGTTTTATTTTGGCTCTGTATTTACTTTCAGCAATATATCGCACTTCAAAATGTGTTCATCATGACAGTCCTATGTAATCTGTACAATGTTCACCCGAAATATTGAATTACTAAAGTGGTTAAAATACAATGTTAACAGGTTTAAAAATGACGATATGAAATGATTTCTTTTTACTTTTTTTCACTATAGGCTAATGAGTGAATATAGTACTATATATTGAGTTGCCTTGTCCAGAGGTCTGGCACGAAAAAAAAGATTTTTGAAGTCTGATATACTTCTACAGAGAAATATTGCGATATAACGTAATATTGAAAATACTTAATGCCACTGTCCACAAAGTAGAATTAATCCAGTGAAACCAAGTTTTAAATAGACAGTCCCACAATAAAAACCTCAACGAAAACTCCCCCACGATAAATTTGAGGCTCTCCAAGATTGAATGTTTTATTTTGGGTTAAAAATGTTTTGTTTGGTTACTCTCGTCTTTTGTCAGCACTCACTACACTTCCCCAATATTCTATCTTTAGCGACCCTGGATCCTCTATATTTTTGCGAATTCACCAATTTGGTATCAAAAGTTGGACCGAAGTTGGCTTTGTCCCGCCCTGGCTACTTCCTCTTTTCTCCCCCCCTAGATAACAACAGAAGTCTGCGGAGGATGATGGGAACACTTCGTCTCCCGTGGGGGGGGGTCATAAAGCAGGAGTCAGGAGAAGATGGGGGTGTACCAAGCTGCTACATGTCCACCGAAACAACCTCAATATTAGAAAGATAAAAAAAGAACATTCCCGCTGCTTGTCCCTCAGGATCTGCTCAAAAGTGATGAGTGAACCTCAGCCATTTGTCTTCACTCTGCCCGGTTGACATGGAAGCCCTGAACCCCACACTATTAGCAGAAGGTAAGACCCACGACTTTATTGGACACTGCTAACAGCTTCCCACATGTGCTACTTTTGCAGCAAGGCCATGTCTGAAAGAACTCGATCTCACGGTATCAGAATATCCTAAGTTTGTAAGCCACTACCTACTGAAATAGC